>OMKK01000139.1:0-20317 GCA_900302305.1 Polymixia japonica | reverse complement strand
CCCCCCTCACCTGCTCACAGAGGGAGCGGTAGCCGCTCTCTCTCCGGCGATCCAACTCATAGGTCTCCCCCAGCAGGGGGTTGAAGGGCTTGCCCGTGCGGTGGACGGTGGTGGAGTAGGAGGAGACGGAGAAGGCCGCCACGTAGCACAACTGCTCCAAGGAGCTCTGGCACTTGGCCGCCTTGTCCAGCAGCTCGTGGTACTCCAGGTCCTCCGACAACCGCTGCAGCATGGAAATGGGCTCGTTGAAGTTCACCTGCCAAGACGAAAAGAGAGTAGTAACATGAGCGTACGTTGTGGTACCGTAAGGCACTTTTGATAGAACGATTAGATTCTTAGATTAGATTATATTAAGAAATTATTTGAGCAGCGGGTGACGAATGTCTTCTGCGTTATTACTGACAGGCATGGGGATCTTGGACAGCTCTTTGCCAATGCAGTTCTTCATGATGCTCCACAGGTTGAGGGAGTAGTTGGGCTTGTCGGGGATACGGTTCCGCCTCTTCTTCACAGGCACCAACTCCTGTGACGGGGACTCCGGATTGATTGTTAGAGGCTCCTCGTTAAGCTAAGAATAACCCAAAAGGATAAGGTGGGAGAGTATGTCAATGACAAAACAGTAAAGCTATTACAAATCATAATGCTGATGTGTCATCATCATATGTATGACTTGATATGTGTGTAATTGATGTCCTAGCAGGTGTTTTTGTGCATGAATGATTTGTATGTTTGACTGTATGATGTTTTTGGTAAGAGCCCAAGACAAATTTCCCCATGGGGACAATAAAGTATATCTTATCTTATCTCATACAATGTAATTATGAACCAAAGTCTTAGTACAGCTGGAACTCGGCCGAGACTTACTGACTGATCGTCAGGACACATTTCGCTGTTGAAGCCGCTGATATTACTGCTGGACCTTCTGTAAAAACAAACCCAGCGAGAGCAAAGAGATTCAGTGAACAAGCGCCGCAGTCACCTGTGTAAACATCACATTTAATTCTAACCTAGTACTAGAAACAACAGAAGTTAGGGAGTGACTGAAAACAAACATGTATTTATTGGAATACGGCCACATCATGTGAATACATGCTGTGTTCTGCTGTGAGCCATGGCATGGTATGTTAAACAAGGAACTGATTAAGTAAACAAATAAAATAAACTTGAGATAAGGAGAAATAATGATGCAATGGACACAGGGTGGAATTGCCCCTTTGAAAGCTTATAGCCCCAAGTCTCTGTAATAATTATATTTCACAATTGTGTAAATAGGAGTCAACTGACTTATGGAACTGGGGATCTGCAGGCACGGTGATGAACTCAGGGGCCTCCTCCATGGCGTCAAAGAACTCGTTGTCATCATCCTCGTCGCTTGCTTCGCCCTTTCCCGGCCCAGCGGAGCCTAAGGACAAAACAGTCGAGTGAGTTGAACGTACTTCTGCGGAATAGATTTGACCCTTCGTCACGAGAGCCCACAGTCCTCCCAGGCGCTTACCCTTGCTGTCCGCGGCAGTGTTAGCCTGTGAGGCACCTCTGAATGCTCTCTCCAGGTTATTGTGCTGCTTGGCCAGTTGCTCGAGGGTCTCCTCCAGCCTCACCCGCTGCTCCCGTTCTGCCTGCAGGGCCTTCTGCCACCGCTTACTGTGGGCCTGGGCCAGAGCCAGGAAGTCTCGACATGCCTGAGGGGAACAACACCACAGAAATGTGGTGACAGGGTGGCCTAAGAAGGTTGTTCTCCAACCAGAAGGTCCTGGGTTCGATCCCCCATGTGGTCATATCTGTCAAAGTATCCTTGAGCAAGAGTCTTAAGTAAATACGATCTTATCTAGAGCGACTTACACTGAGTGAAGAACATTCCCACAAACCCCCCTGAATGGGGTAGGGGACCCCATTCAGGGGGGTTTGTGGGAATGTTCTTCACTCAGTGTAAGTCACTCTAGATAAGATTGTCAGCAAAATGTAAATGTAATGTAACAACTGCAACCTCACCCTGGGACAAACAATTACTGAGATCATTTAAATTATGTTGACGAATTGCTTTTAGGATGGACGGGGTGTGCAGTTTTAGGGCAATTCGGTTAGTTCCTTTATCCCGGAAAAGATCAACTAGTCAAATCCGGGAGACATGTCTAAATGCATTTCAAATAGTGACCAAGCCCAAGTCTTACTGGTACATTCACACAAGTATGCAGAGGAAGATATAGATTATAATGACGGAAGGAGATGACACTCACGTTAATCATGGCATTGGAGGTGATGCGGAATAGCGTGGCTCTCTCTGTCACCTGCCGAATCTTATCCCCGGCCTCTCCGGTAAGACGCAAGCTGTCCAGTTCTGACAAAGACCTGAAATATTGGTGCCATATCAGGGACTGTTCTGCTCATATATGTGTATGTGTACATTGGACGTGTGGGTGGGCTTTGTGCACAGATGCGTGTGTTTGTTATAGGGCTGTCTTCGACCAAAGAAAATCTGGGTCGACTGGCAGTCGATATTTTTCCTGACTAATCGATTTGGTTGACATTTTATAAGTTATTTTTTCCATATACTGTATGCTTCAGCGTAGATCTGTTCAGCGTAGATCGTAATACATTTGATTGCATGTAACCTATTACACTTACCTTGATAGCTCAGTCTGTATAAAAGAATTATAGCTCACGATATAAGAAGAATAGGACAAAATGTTAGATGATTTTTGTCTTTTTTTGTAGACTACAATGTTATGTGATTGCAGGGCCACACTGCAGCTGCGCCTCAGGCAATTTCATGAGAAATGCTTTTTCCAGAAACAGGTGAAAATTTACAGGCGCTGTAAAAAAACAGCGATTCCACGACCAACGTAATCTTGGTCAGACAAATGCGACCAAGCAATTGACCAGTTGAATTATTGGGGTCACCATAGTTTGTTATATACTTGCTTAGGTCAGATTTGTTTTGGCCTGTTTCCACTGATAATCAATTAGAGAACAGACACAAGAAAATCATTACATCGGGGTGAATCTGATTGGCCTATTTTGCCAGCAGTCAGTGAGCTAAAGCAAAAACAGAGCCATAGAAAGTTGCAGACTGACCTCTGGAGGGCAGAGCCATGTTTGGAGATGAGGTCATTGCACGTGCTCAGATCCTCCACCTTGCTGCCCAGTGTCCTGAGTGTGGACTGGACCTCAGAATTCTGTGTCCCGCCACCTTGTCCAGGTGGCGCTGGGGGAGACGACAGAGAGAAGTCGTCTCCAGAGTCATCTATGAAGGATCAAAAGAATCAGCCATTATTTCAGGTCAACAAGGTTCAACACAAATGCTTTAGTCACTCTTGATAGCATCTCTCAATGTACCAAACGATTCAGTCCACTAAGGAATAGCATTTATAGTTGATTTTTTCTCTGCCCTCTCTTTTAAAGCCTCCCTCCCTCCGCTAAAGTGATTACCTGACTCGGCCTGCATGCGCGCGGCCTTGGCTTTGGCCAGTTCCAGGGCAGTGATCCAGCGCTGGCGTTCCACCTCACAGCTGGCTTTCAGGTGATAGGTCTGTGCCCCACCATTAGAGATAACAAAGTTGCAGGCGTCATCCACTGCGATAGTTGCCGTGGCCAAGTTGATGGTGCCCCTACACGTGTGGCCCATCTCTGCTTGTGTCCTGATAATCAGAGACATAATGTTGAAACTTCAAGTTAATTAGTAAACAATTTGCAGCTCACAGGTGAGCTATGCCTATTCACTTTGCAAGTTTAGGCTTAGTAAAGTCTATCTTAAGTATTAAAACAGTGTAAAACAGGAGTTACGACATAAGGCCTGAAGATTTGACATGAGTGAGAAGAGTGACATGACCAAGGTTATTTGTTTGCTGAATTCTATGGTGAATTAAAATAGTGTTTAAAATCTTACCTATAGTAAGACAGTAAGCCATTGCTCAGGACAAACCATCGACGCTGATATCCCTTGATATAATTTGTCCATTTGAACACCCAGCCTTTGTATGTGTCGCCGGCCGGGGTTGGAGTGGGGGTCTTGGGCTCCGACATCACAGCCCCCCAAAACAAGTTACAGATGTGGGCAACCTTTAGAATGTAAGGGGGAGAGCTTATGCTTTCATACTGATCAATCTGAACGTTAGATACCAATATGAATTATTGTTATTGATATTGTATTCATTGTATTAATTGTATTTCTATGGTTTTTAGTTTATTCCTTTACTGTATCCAAAAGCCTGACCGGGGACTAGACGTCTTATATACATCACATTTTCTAATTTGTAGCAATGTTGTATGTATTCGTCCCTGTTAAATAAACATCGAAATGAAATGAAATGCTAGTGATAGCAATTAATTGTACAGTGTCAAAGGGTAGGGATCAGTACAGATTACATAACGTCATTATTTAAACTTTTTGAGAGAGAAAAAAACACTGTAACTTAGTTAATCCTTAATTAGATGCACATCAAAAGAAGCACATTAGGTTTGATTGTGATTTGAATGTGGTTACATAATGCAATTTGATTATATCAAAGAAACCTAACCATAGCATCAACGTAAACAACATTTTAGTTGAGCAGAAAGCTCGTCGGCCAATCACATCAAATCAAAAATGTGCACGGCTTTCCATATGTAGTGGGGCTACTCAAAACCCATTTAAAAAAAAGGCATAAGACAACACAGCTGGTAGCTTGACCGACTGGTACGCCACTACAAGCTGGCCGACGTTAACATTAGCGCTTGTGGGTTGGGAGCACAACGTCGAGTTAACTTGTCGAAAGGGTAAAAAAACGACAATGACCTCTAGCTACATTTGGTTAAAACCAAATGAATCGGGTGTTTTGCAGCTCGCTAACGTTAGTTCGTGTTTACATGTCTACGTTGAGGCGCTGACACAGACAGCTATTAGCCCCCCGTTAGCTCGTTTCCAACCTAGCTGGGTGCTTGTTTACCTTGACGTGTCCGTAACGTGAGATCAGGCAGCCAGACACCCGGTGAAGTCACGGCTAACTCTGACACCCATAAGCTGCCGCTAAAGCTAGCTTAGGTGGCGAGCTAATCGGCTAACACGGGTCGGCCTGGGGGGGAAAGGAGGCTAAACCGACGACGTTAAAGACAGCAGCGGCAGCGACTGTAAAACACGTCGCTTACAGTGAAGCTCGGTCGACAACGCGGAATAATCGCGTGTGCCATACGCGTTAAAGACCTGCGCACGGCGACAACATGTAAAAGCTAGCTACATCTAACTAGGCTAATGTTAGCTTGGTTACACCCGGTGCAACGCTATTCCGTCTCGGCTGGAAAATGACAGTTCGCTAAAAGTTACCCCCCCCCTCCCACTAGTGGATATGCTCGGTGAATTCTTAACTTGACAGTCTCGACACTGACTGTGAATAAGGGAAAATACACTCTTTTAAAATTAAATTGAATTGTTGTAAAAAAAATGTTTTGCACTATTTGGTTGCTAACTATAATTATTAGCGATGCAGCTAAACGATAAAGTCGGATGGTTTTAAAAGCGACATTTCTAATCACTATGAATCGGGGAGGAATGTCAAGGAGAAAATGGAATGTCGAGTTGCACTTATTCTGTGCATGTTTTTTTTCCGAGATATCTTCGAAGATGATATCTTCCTTGAAATACAAGTTCGTGGAGGCAGTTACTTCTAAACCTAATGTTTACTTTGTAGACATTTGTGTTTAAGTGTTTCTTTGCAATGAGTAACGCATTAGTAATTAGTAATACATTGGGTTGTCAATATTGTAATTGTATTTGATTGTCAGCTGATTCTTGCTTTCGCATTAAAAAGTGCGACTCCGGTGGGACTCGAACCCACAACCTTTGAATCACATCGCTAGTGTTTGCCTAGAAGTCCAATGCGCTATCCATTGCGCCACGGAGCCACCTGTTGCACGTACTTGCAACTTCATTTTTTGAATCTTGAAGCAGTGTGTTATGTATAGGCTTACTCTTTCAGACTCTTTTTTTTTATTATTATTATATTGTGGAGCTGACAACTACTACCACTGCTGGATGCGTTCAGTCCTGAAAAAATACCCAACAACATTTTTTAAAATTACTATTACTATTTTAATATTAGTAATAATCTGCATAATCTGCATAAAACACATAGTTTGAATAGAAAGTCTGCACGATAAGTTTATAAAACGAATTATATACTTACTATAAAACATTTTATTCTTCAGCCTGCATTTACAATCAATATAGGTAGACTACTTTATGTGTAAATGTAAACCCTGACATCCTTTATTTCCCAAAAGCATCAACACAGTATTACATCACATTATTTTATTTTGTTCCCTATGAAGTAAAATATTTTCTCACTGAGCGTTGGAAGCAAACACCAGAGGGCGATATGATAACCTTTTTCCTGTGTGGAGAGTAGGCGTGGACAGGGGGAATTACAATAGCGCCCTTGCTGGTTGCGTGCATTCACATGTATTTTCACATTGATACAAAATAATTTTTCATTGATAGTTACCTGCATGAACGCCACCAAAACAATCGTGTTTCCAAATTATAACCTATTATGAAGTCAATTGTAATAAGAGTGCAACAATGTAAAAACCTTTACAAGTAGTAATTGCAATCAAGAAATTAAGATGTGTTCATAACTAAAAGGAATCCATATCACGTTTAATTCAATGTGATCTCATCAAATCAAGTCAAGCCTTTTCTCAATGAGCTTCGAATGCAACCACCAGACATGAAAAAGATTCCTTCAATATGTAGGCCACTAATATAGCCTACAAGTTCAACAATGAAAGTAATTGAATTTGGAAAGTTGTATTTGTTTTATTTGTAAAAGCTTTGTTAATTTTAATTATTTTTCATTTTAATTGTCTTATCTGACACACAAGGCATTTTGTTCGTGTATGTTGGGCACTTGTCATGTCAAACAAACGCATATTTCCCAGAAAGAAGGAAAAATCTATCCTCCAACGAATGAATCCAAGAGGATATGTTTTAATATACCAGAGAATAATTCAGTTCAACATGTATAACTTTGAAAAAGATGAAAGATCGGCTGTTCTGATGTTCAACGGCAGCTACTACGTGCACAGTATGATGGAAGATGCAAGAAAATCAAACGGCAGTGATGGAATTTGAATGCAGGGGGGCGAAAAGAGAGATCCCTTTGAAAGATCAACAAAGTAGTAAGCCTTAGCTGTTGTAACGTGCTGTGAACATTGCACCCTTTTTTTAAACCCGGGGTATTCCTTAAAGCGCGCTAAGAAAAGTGGGGATTAGTTTCCAAAAACTGACTTGACTTAACCTATCAAGTCAGTCGGGGTTAAAGCAATTCCATAAAGGTAACTTCAGGCTCACGCAATCAGACCAATGCAAGACAGGTTCAAGCAGTCGAGATAATTGCGCGTCCACGTTATTCTTAAACACCCCGATATATCGAACATTGATCCAATCGATGCATTTGTGTGTCAGATGGATGCAAGTTTAATCTGACATTGTAGTGCTTTTTATTTTTGCAGCGCGTTGTGTTTTCTCGGCCACCGTAATGTCAAAAGGGCAACAGGACTGAGGGAGCTGGGATTGTCCACGCCCACCGAGCAGCGCCTATGAAAAAAAGTAATAAGGCCGCCATAAACAAAACCAGAAGGAAAGCCTGGTAAGTGATTGCTGATTGTACGTAGCAACTAAATTCAACTGCATTAAAATATTTTAACTAAATCTTGGGCACAATTTTTGTATTTTGTTTTACTGTAAGATACTGTATAGGTACATAGTGCAATGGTAAAGATGTGAATACACATTTTAGTTGAATTTATAGTGTTTCTGGCATAATCTTTGACAGTAAGAGTTGGGTGCATAGGAACATGTCAGTAATTTGACAGTATTGTACAGTACATTACTGTATCAGTCTTGATATGATATGGTATGAGGTAATGTACACACTGTCATATTGATGCTAATGGTTAACATTTTGCCTGTTTTGGTTTAAGCAACGTTCATTTTGGCACGTGTAAACCATTTTGATTGATTTAGGTTCTTTTGCAGGTGAAATAGTGTTGTGTTAATGATGACAATGTTTCAGGAAATTGCAATTGAAAAAAAAAAAAGTAAAATAAATTGAGGTACTGGATGTAGAGTTCAGTGCAAGAAACTCAAGATGCGAAAGTTGGAAATGGAAATCCAAGAACTACAGAAAGATGTAACTGCCCTAATCAAGATAATGACACATGATCCCTTTGATTTTTGACACCATTTAATTATATGCCCCACCCCCACCCCGTACACAAACACACAGTAGCTGATACATAATAGCGTAATATAGCTACACAGCGAATTTATATTTTAGACGTGTAGTCACAGCAATTGTGTTTCGGGGTATATCATTATTGTTACTGGTCTTCGCCGTTGTCATTAGGTCTAGATGCTGTTAGCGAAGCTTTAAAATATTGTGCACTGGCAACAAATATGCTTGTTTGTTATCAAATGGTTTGGTTATCAAATTTGTTTCTGGGAGAAATGGCTCCTTATTCATGTTTCCCCGGTTTCACTCGCCGTGTTGTCTATTTATGAAAAACATCAGACCTAAACAGACCGTCATCCTCCCAAATATACTGTGAGATGTTCAGGCTTGAGTTCACCAACTCAAAGTGCCAGGATGGAAATGGTGTGGCTTAAAGTCCACAGCCTCGTTTTTCAGTCCTCCTCGTAGGACTTTAAGTGGGCTGAGTTAACCACTGCGCTTTGAATACAAAGGCCTCCCTTTGTTCGGAGCCTCATAAACCAATCTCAATGGGACCGTTGAGTGAACGATTAAAAAAACAACCGCAACATCATCATCATCCACGGGGCACATCCGGTCATGGGCGGAAGTGTCTGGGATTCTAGTCCATCCAAAACAATATCATTCCGACGCGGACACAGGGGTGCGCCCTGTCAGCGTTTCTCCCATCTCACACCCATCGTTCGCTCAACCCTTCTCCGTTATTTACATCCAACATTTTACCGTAACATATACCAGGGGGGGCATGCTCGCACAGGGTCGTTTTTTTTTGTTGTTTTTTTTTTTGCATTACAATACACGTACGCAATTCGTGACAGACCCGCCGGAGAATCATTGAAAATCGGATCATACTACGGAGGAATTTGTTTTTCATGACAGCGTTCGATCGCAGGTCTGTGCCGTCAACGTGTGCGACATTTTTGTTACTATTCGTCGTGCCAGGTCGACTGTAACCGCCTCCCCTACATTGGAAAGGATTAAGTTACTGCTGGTGGCGGCGGATTATTTTATTGGCCTCCTCCTGTCACACTCGAGTCCTTGGCGTTTCTTTTCCCAATTAGGACAGGCTGCTGAAAAACGAGGTATCGTATTTGAAAATATGCGTAACCTGCATTTATTTTCCTGTTTACCTTGATCGACCTATTCTGGGATTAGATGCAACTCCCTTTGTTGCTTTTACTGAAATGCATTTATGACCATTTTTAAAACCCACCTTTCCTTGTCTTCCTGATGCGCTGTTTTAGATTTAGATGCCTATTCTAAATTCTGATTTACAAAAAGGGCTGGATTATAGACATTATTAGGCCTCAGTAGCATACATTGCTAGTAAGATGTAAACTATACTCGGATGTAGCGTGTTTTGACAACTGTAAAGCATTAGGTAGCACCCCCCTGGATCTAGAATTACACTTCCATTGCCGTGTTCCCAACCCCCTTCCCTCCAATGTTTTGGTTTCTGGCGGATTATGCCCTTTTGTCCAGTGAGCCATGACTGTACCTTAGAACAGCCCCGCAGCATGATATAATTTGGTTAATGTTTTGAATAAGACTTTCCTCATAATTAACATCGACAACATGTTACTGAGCCATTGAGCCAACTCTGAGTTTGTAATTTCAATCGTCTCTGTCACTGTGGACCTGTAGCTGGAAGCGGTCACAAGGAAATGTAGAAAATCACAAGGTTGAGAAACAGTGATTAACAATAGTAATAACTATTAATAACAGTAATAACAGAGTAGTAATAACAGGGTAGTAAACATAGTAATTAAGTGATGAATTCATGCTTTAATATTAAGATAAAGTAGAACTTTATTATTCTATTTAGGGAAATTATGTATTTCTTGAAATTACGTATTATTTGAAAGGGTGCCTTACTGTTTGAATTATTGAATAAAGTTATTGCAAAGTCATATGCAACACTCTGATCTGACGGGTCTTCCATTTTAGTAGCTCATTTGCCCTTCAAAAGCTGTCAATATAATGAATGCACTTAACCATTTTGTTGTTAGTTTGTTACTTATTGAGTTTACTATGTTTATTTGTTGTCATATTTCTTTCCCCAAGTCATGTCCTTCCGAAGAGGCGTGGTCAGACAGAGCAAGTTCCGCCATGTCTTTGCCCAGGCGTGGAAGGCGGAGCATTGCATCGATGATGTCAGAGTGTCCCGTGTAACGTGGGACGGTCCCCTTTGTGCAGTGAACCCAAAATTCATTGCCGTCATCGTTGAAGCAGGCGGTGGAGGAGCCTTCCTTGTTGTGCCAATCAGCAAGGTTTGGCCTCCAATGCATATTCAACTCCACTAAATTTACCTTAGATAAGTGGTGGATCAACACTTTAAGGTTCCCAATCCTATCTCCGAGTGTTGTTTATTCTTTTTAAAAGACTAATAGTAAAAGTGGTACGTCAGCAAATCTTTGGTTGCTTACTCAATGCCTATTTAATGCCTTTGCAACACTTTCAAGTTTGTTGTCGAATAGCGTACAAAGAGACACGCATGCGTGTTTAGGCCCCCCTAATGTGTTATGACTCATCTGAGGAAATGCTATTGCGTTATGATAATGTACTTTTGTTCCTCCCGCAGAGTGGCAGAATCGATCAGTCTTGTCCTACTGTGTGCGGCCATGCAGCGCCAGTGCTTGATATCCAGTGGTGCCCTCATGATGACAACATCATTGCAAGTGCCTCGGAGGACTGCACAGTAAAGGTAGGTCACGGTCACAAGGCTTTGTAATGCACAGCCCATAAAACCACATTTGGTTATTCCCATATCTGGAATACTAATCATCAGTAGTCATAACCACCAGCTGTCAAAACTTTATAATGGTGCTGATGACCGGAATGACTTTCATCTATTGTTAAGGTCAGCTGTGTTTTGATGGCTAGTATTGTTTTCTAGGTGTGGCAGATCCCAGATGGAGGCCTGACTGGTCCAATGACTGAGGCCATCATGACCCTTGAGGGACACAGTAAAAGAGTGGGGATCCTGGCCTGGCATCCAACAGCTTTCAACATCCTCCTAACTGCAGGTAACCTCATCTGTTTCCTCCATTTATCAGTGTGCTGAGGATGTTTGAGCTATTTTGAATTGTTTAGAGGAAATTGCTCACTGAAAAGGATATTTTCAGTGAGCAATTTCCTGAAAAAGTTATTTTCAATGTTTGATTTAATTTGTTCTTAAAAAAAGTGTCAGTCAAATATGATTGGCACCCATTTTACTAATTTAAGTCCTCGGAAATTTGTTGTTGAAAAATGTGACCTAGATTTTTTTATGACTGCATCAAATATGAGCCATTGAGGTCACTACACACTGTACTTCTCTGGGATGCTCTTAAAGACCTCTAAGGTCTTGTCTGAATCTCAATGGATTTTTCTTATATCACGTCAAGTATTGAGAGTTGGAGGGAGAATATTAGCCTCAAAACACAACTTGAACACCACCCTCCATCAAGATAAATACGATACATTTTAGGATAAGATTTCTTTCCCAGCATTTTTGTGTTGTGGAAACAGGGAAAAGTTCATGGGGATTTTGGTCCTTCCACATCCCTACCATGATATTTCATAAGTTAATAGTTGTAATAAGCTTCAGATTTCTTCAAAAGGCTTGCCAGAGCATTTGCATCTAACACTTTATGGACTCTATTTTGTGGATGGCGCAAGTCTGGCACAGTGACCTTGCGCTGGTGCAGTCCCATTGGATGTAAGTGGATTTCTCTCTCAACTGCATGTGCCCGCTTTGTCATTTCGGCTGTAATTCCCAGCTCGCCGTGACATCGCTTGTGCCGTAATGGCCGTGGGGGCGCAGTAGAGGGTAGAGGGGGGTCAATAAAAATCAGGTGGCGCAGTGCAATTTTGGTGTCAAAGAATATACCTGCGCTTCTTCCTGCTCAGACCACGACCAGCGTTCTGTGATATTTTCATATTTTCTTTTGTATATGTTATTATGGTCTATTTCACTTTGACATTAATAATTTAACCAATGACTACTGTAACTGAATGCAACCTTTTTAATTAGTTAACTAAAACAAAATATTTGCACATGGTTATTGTGTGAATCATTGTCTTTCAACATAAAGCAGTCAATGTGTGTCACATGAAAACACTCACGAAAATACGCATGAAAAAAACATGGTGACAGAGATATCAATATCTCAATGAATGGTCATTGGTCATTCAACCTAAAAGTGTAATTGAATAGGCCCACACCCGTGATCACAACTATTTGAGGTCCTCTACTGTGTTCACAGAATGCACAGGAAAGACAAAGAAAGATGTGTGTGAGAAGGAATTACAGGGGAGCCCCCAAAAGAGACCTTGGCTCCCCTTAAAGTAATAAAAGTTTGTTTGTTTTGACCAACTTTTAGCCAGTTAAATTGACTGTCAGGCCTCAGTTTATTACTAAAGCAACAGCGTGTGTGTGTGTTTGTCCGCACGCACCATCACCCTGTTGGAGAGCTGCACTGCAAGTTGCTGTAGACGTACGGTACTGTGTGTATTGTATTGTCATTTAGGAGAGGTGTTAATCTCAATACGTCCAACCTAATTTAAATATTTTATTCCTCCTAATCCACCCCTTTTTATAACTGTGCCACAGATGTGCCTCAATTGTGCAAGCACCTCATGCCCTGAAATGACCAAAAAGGTTTTGGCCATGCCTAAGTGCGCTTGTGCCCTCAAGTAGTGCTTGTTTCTGCGCTAGCACCTTTATTCTGGAAGATAGGGTCCTATATCATAGCATAGCATAGCCTCATCATCATAGCATAGCATACAAGGAGCTGAAATATTAAATATAGAATTTAGAAGGTTGCACTTAACCTTTGCAAGAGAGGATGCCAATTATTGTGACAGCCTTCTGTTTTAGATTAAATGTTATCTGTTTTGTTTTGTTTTTTATTTTAATTAAATGTTATCTGTTGTTTTGGGATTTTGTTTTAGATTTTGTTTTTATATTTTAGATTAAATGTTATCTGTTGTTGTTTTTTTAGATTTTCTTTTAGATTTTAGATTAAATGTTAGGTGTTGTTTTGTTGTTGTTTTTTTTAGATTTATTTTTAGATTTCAGATTAAATGTTATCACACTAAACTACTTTTCTAACAATAGATTTTTCAGCTTTTCCCAGCTTTTACTGATTATGCTTAAAAAAAATTTTGTTCAACATTTATTAGAGTCACAGTATCTTCACCAAGGTTGCAAATGGTCTTGCAGGGCACATATTGTTATCTCTGTGCTGCAAATTAAATATAAAGGTGACACACGCACCAAACGCACATATACCCTGCCATTTGTAAATAGTGAGAGTTGAAGGACAGTCGTTAGCTTAGTCAGTTGGTGTTCTGTGACAGCCTGTTCAGTTACTACTGCATTATACAAGGGAATTGAATTTCCCTTCACAGCTGATCACAGTAGACTATGCAATACACATTTAAAGGAAAATGTGGTTAAGGTTAATGTGAATAATAATTACACATGCTGTTATATGGCCTCCGGCTGTTGTAAATTAATTTAACAGTATCCTACGTGAGCATGCTTCAGGCGATGTAACATCATTTTTAATATGTTTACCCTGTTTAGGTTTGATAGCTGTCATCTTCTGACATTACATGTCCTCAGGGATGTGTATTCCTCAGCTATATTCAGGCTTTTTGTATTTCACAATCTTTTATAGGGACTATGGAATGCATAGCACCAGAATACATGACATCCGTTTCCTCCTGGGAGAAGATTTTTTTGGCACAGTTGGTCTGGACTCTCCCCATCCATTATGAAATTGTCAGTGTGCCATGGTGCTGCTTTTAAAGGGAATGAGAGGGGCTGATTTGATTGGCTATAATTAAAGACAGCCCCGCCACACCACACTGATAATGTATTCCTCCTAATCCAACCCCTTTTTACAACTGCGCCTCTGTTGTGCCTCCGTTGCACCAGCACTTCATGCCATGAAATTGCCAAAAAAAGAGTTGGCCATGCCTAAGTGCACTAGTCCCTGAGCTAGCGTCTGCGTCTGCCCTTCACCTTTGATGCCTGAAAATAGGGCCCAAAGTTGGCAAGTGGCAGATTTGGTATGTGGACCGCATATGCCTGCAACAGGGAGCCTCACTACACTATAAAAAAGAAAAATGGTTAATGAAGGTTTTACCTCAATTGATAGACACGGGCTCTTTAAATAACATGACAATGCTACTTCAGAACTAGAAGTTGAGCGCTGAACAGTTTAGAGCTCATCATAAGGTTTTACCAGCGCTGCCCACATCGTTCAATGTTGCGTTCTTCTCTCTGTTGCAGGCTGTGATAATCTGATGTGTGTCTGGGACATCGGCACTGGGGAACTAGTGTATCAATTAAGCGACGCCCACCCAGACCTGATTTACAGTGTCAGCTGGAACAAGGACGGCAGCATCATCTGTACTGTCTGCAAGGACAAGGCACTGCGCGTTATCGACCCGCGAAGGGGCACCGTCCTCAAGGTGACTTCATATCCGTTTATATATGTTTTATACATTGGTTTTCGGTTCATACTGTAATGAAGGCAGAGTGTATAAACACAATCGTATTCATCGAATCATACTGTTATTGTTTGTCACTAGTCTTTTATTTGTATCTTTTTTTTTTATAAAATGGATTGTAGGTGAGAGAGAAGGTCCATGATGGCACCAGACCAATGAGGGCTGTGTTCCTTGCTGATGGGAAGATCCTGACCACAGGCTTCAGTCGTATGAGTGAGAGACAGTTGGCCTTGTGGGATACGGTAAGTCTGAAGCTTAGGTTCAAGTTCCGCACGTACGCACGCATTTGCGCACCTCGTCCGCATAGGCGTCTTCCAACATACATGCGCGTCGCGCTCGCATTAGCACTAGATGGCAGTGTTGTGATTACAAAACCGAAATACACAGGAAAAGCCGAAGGAATTCAGTAATGGAAACCCGCTACCGGAATCCTTCCCTGCTCGACCAATCGGCGTTGTTGAGACGCTCTGAACTGTGAGATTTTGGGGTGTGTGCACGTTAGGTGCTCGGCGAGGCACTGCGTACTACGGTTACCCACAAACCCTTTCTCTGCGTACCTCGCATTGCCTCACGCAGTACCTCGCAGGAGCCCGTTTTGGCCTTAACCCTTCACCTACAGCTGCACAAAGGCCATAAGCTCTGAGATTGTCTAAGCAACGGGTATGTTTTTTTACAGAATGATCTCTCTGAGCCAATGGCAGTGCAGGAGATGGACACAAGCAACGGGGTTCTGCTACCTTTCTACGATCCAGACACAAACATGATCTACTTGTGTGGAAAGGTATAGTCTGAGGATTCTGCAAGGAAAATATATTTACTTAGTTGGTAACATTGAATGACCAACTTCATCTGTGTTTGATTGTTTTCTTTCAGGGGGACTGCACCATCCGGTACTTTGAAGTGACAGATGAATCCCCCTATGTTCATTTCCTCAATTTGTACAGCAGCAAGGAGCCTCAGAGAGGTGCAGGCTTTCTCAGTAAAAGAGGCGTGGATGTCAACAAGTGTGAAATTGCCAGGTGAGCAAGGTTTCCAGGTTTTTCGGGTTTTTTCACAGTGTTTCCTCCACATTACTGCAGACGATTCATCTCTCGTTCGACTGCAGGTTCTACAAACTGCATGAAAGGAAGGTGGAACCCATCTCCATGACTGTACCACGAAAAGTAAGCCATGCATACCTTTTGAAATGTATAACTAATGGTGTGCTTAAAGTACTTGAATTTAACTTTTTAGACTTGAAGTACTGGGATACCTGGAAAATCAATCTCTTAGGTGGGGAAGTGCTTAAAAAGACCTTGAAATAAGAACTGATCATCCTCCTGCTCTTATTTCCCCTCATTTTGTTTACTCAGTGCTTTAGAATCGTCTCTCTTTTGAGTGTGTCAGGTGTGCTTGGCTGCAGTAGGTTGCTGTGCAGTGGGTTGGTAGCTAGCGCCGCAGTTCATTTCATCACTCCAGATGAGACAACGATGAAAAAAAGTTAAAGTGGCAATCTCAAAGATCTCAGAAGATTTTCATGTCTGTTAAGTCACTATCTATCACCGAATGAGGTAACGCACTGGTGATGGAGCCGATGGCCCACTGATGAAAGCCCTTGCATTTGCAGTATTATGAGTATTAAGAACCAGGTGTCTGTGGCGACTTCCCCGCCATGCATTCAAATTCACGTTAGTGACGAGTTTTCCCTTTGAAGTGAGGTCCAATTACACACCTGTAATTACTGCTTGTCGCCATAGGTGCCGCCAAAGACAACGAAACGGAGCTCTTCGAGCTTTCCGCTTTAACTTCAGTATTATATTCCGAGTGGCAAAGAGAGGTAGAGACAGTGTGTATGTGGAGAAATTGTCGTAGGTTATACAGGATACATTATGTTTCACTACCTGAAGTTACTTTAGCTAGCGTAATGTAGCGTTACTGTTTTTCTAAATAATCGAGGGAGAGATAGATTGATGGGAGTGGGAACGTTGTGAAAACATTTTTGTCAAAACTATGTTTGAAGTTAGATCCTGTTTATCTATATTAAATAAAGGACAACGAAATGCAGTTTAGCATCTACCCGGATAGTGCAACGGTAGTATAAAGTGCAAGGTATATGAATATGATATATTAGATGAGGTATACAGAAATTAACAGGATATGTACACTATAGACAATAAACATGTGTAAAACAGTGAGTAGAATATGGATATACAGTAGAATATGAAAAGTAGCAAAAGAGGTAGTCAGTGAAAGTCCTGAGGTCTGCAGCTTGTAAGTATTGAGGAACTGGCAGCGCCGTGGGACGCTCACAGTATTGTCATAAGTGTTTTCATAAGTTGTGCTAAGATCTTCGAGATTGCCACTTTAATAAAGTGCACTAAAATGTTCCTTGTAAACTATCACTTACGTGATTTACTTGTTTCACATGGAGTCCTTAAAAACAGAAAAAAGTAATTGAAAGTCCTTGAATTTGATTTTATCATTTCTGTATGAAACGTCTTGTGAATGCCTGCTGTGGGCCCAGGATTTCCATAAAAAATGTGTAGTAAAAATACCTTTTTCTGTTTATTCTTTTCCCCAACTTGCCACCTCAGTCAGATTTGTTCCAGGGAGACCTGTACCCAGACACAGCTGGCCTGGAGCCCTCTCTCCTCGCTGAGGACTGGATCGCTGGGCAGGATGCGCCGCCCCTGTTGGTCTCTCTGAGCGGTGGGTACTCAGCTCCTCCCTCCAAGCACAAAGACACCATCCGGGGCAGGCCCAAGCTTGTGTCGCAGGACTCTGGGGCAGGAAGCGCTCCACCCTCAGCTGGCAACGCCGCTACACCCATAACCACATCAGGCACCAGGGAGACAGAAGGGGAAGTCGTGTCACAGCCCAGAGTGGCCAGAGAGACGGATGGAACATCTGACAGGCTTAAAAGAGAGGTAAGAAAAAGTAACGAAACAGTTGCTAATAAGGAAGGTGTCATTAACTCTTCTCATAGCTGACATAATTCCCATACCTCTCTCTTGCTCCCTCCCTTTTCTCTCTACCTCCCATTTTCAGGACGACGTGTTGAATGAGTTGTTAGCAGAAATGAAGGCCTTGCGTGCAGTGGTGCTCGCTCAGAGCCAGAGAATTGAGTTGCTGGAGAGGCAGTTGGCTCGCATTGAGGATGGGGACGTATGAATAGGATGGACCACCACAACACTTGACGGGCATTCTTACTAAACTCCATAGACCATAGCCTTACTAGAATCAACAGTACCTTAAGCTGTGTGAGGGTCAGTAGATCAGTGACCAACTGTAAATCGCAGTTGCCTAGAACCAGGTCAACTATAATGAAGGAATAGAGATCACAATTTGTTTCCACAATTTTTTTTTTATAGACAGTAGGTGAGAAAGGGATATCATTTGCATACAACTTAAAGTTTGGCAGTGAGATAATGCTTTTATTCTGAAGCATCCTAGTAATGTTTTGAGGGTGCATATAGTGGAGCTTTATAGTTTGCAAAATCTATTAATTTGGGTAAATTTATTTGAATGGTATAAAATGTGTCTTAATTTTGAAGGGCTGTGATGGAATTTACACGTCACAATGGCACTTCTGCCACGTGTGAATAATGTATGAGGTGATGATGAACAGCACCTCATATTAATGCAAGTGGAGGCCTCACCCTAATTGGTGTTATATAGCAAAATGATGAACTACTTGCAATATTCTTGCTTTCCTTTTAGGCACTCACATAATTTATCCATTAGGGATGTTTAATCAGGTAGTTAAAGCTGCTAAATTGTGATGTCATATTAGACCTGATATTGTGAACTCATTCATGCGTGGCTTGTGCTTTGTTCAACTACTCCATTATAGGGATCTAAAAGTTCAAGGTTAGGGAAATCCTTTACTATACACTACAGAAATGATTTTGATAGATAAGATGTGAGCAAGAGTTGATGCAAACGTTGAATATATACTGTCCGTATATTGTTATTCAGTGTGTGTGGTGAAGAAAAGGTAACTCCTGTGATGTTGTACCTCATGTTATCAGGAGAGAACAACTTTGGTGATACAGGAACTAGTTTTCTGTGTGATGTCATGGGGGCAAGGTGAGAGAAGGTTTTGTGTCCACTGGCAAACGCACTGGCCTCTATTTCTTGTTTTCAGTTTTTTTTTGTTTTGTGTTCCTGACAGCGCCAAGTGTTTCGCATGTTTTAGCAGGCAGAGCGATTTCAAAAGTTAAAGGGATAATCCAACATTTTGGAAAATACAGATTTTGGTAGTCATACCCCAAGTCAGACAAGGAGATTGATACCATTTTCATCTCTGTACGTCCAGTAAAAAGTTGGGTCCGGCGCAAAGGCTAACATGTTAGCATCGTGACAGGAGTTGGGCAGGGGCAGCTAGCCTAGCTCCCCGAACTGAGGAAGTACACCTCCCAGCAACTGCAACAGCTGACTTATTATATTTTGCATCTCTGGGATTCACTACTTTTAAGAAGTTAAATTACAAAAATGAGATCTCCGAGTTTTATAAGTACTTACCCTTGGAACTATTTTTTTCCTAACAAAGAACTATGGCTTGAGAGGCTGTGCACAGCTAATAATCACTGCAGACATCATGAGTAATGTTTGTTAGGTCAAAATAGTTTCAAGAGTAAGTGCTTAGTAAAATGCGGAGATCTCGTTTTTGTAATTTAATTTCTTAAACATAGTGAATTCCACAGATGCAAAATGTAATCAGCTGCATGGGAATAAAACACTGTAAAGATTAGTTGTAGTTGTATTATAAGATTTCAGAGGTTGTCACGCGACTTGCAAACTTGTAACAGAAATGCACAAATGTGTAGTCTAATCCGTAGAATTGAAAAGCAAAATGCGTGTGTGCGACACAATTTGCAAACTTGTGATGTATTTTGTAGTTGTAAACAGCTATTTGCAAATGTGTAAAATACATTTTGCAAACAAATGCATTTGATGTTATGAGCTATTTTCATCATTTCCTTTTGTAATTCATTAAAAACATTTGCAGTCATTTTGGCAGTGTTCTCCCGCAGAAAATCATGACAAGCTGTCGTTCATGTATTATAAGATGTGTGAGGTTGTAACATGACTTGCAAACTTGTGATACATTTTGTAGTTGTGAAAGACCATTTGTGAATATGCAAAACTTTCAAAGTCTTTCACAACTACAACATTTATCACAAGTTTTCAAGTCATGTTAGAACCTTACACATCTTATAATACATGAACGACAGCTTGTCATGATTTTCTGCGGGAGAACACTGCCAAAATGACTGCAAATGTTTTTAATGAATTACAAAAGGAAATGATGAAAATAGCTCATGACACAAAATGTATTTGTTTGCTAAAGGTATTTTACACATTTGCAAATAGCTGTTTACAACTACAAAATACATCACAAGTTTGCAAATTGTGTTGGACACATGCATTTTGCTTTTCAAATTTACGGATTAGACTACACATTTATGCATTTCTGTTACAAGTTTGCAAGTTGCGTGACAACCTCTGAAATCTTATAATACAACTACAACTAATCTTTACAGTGTTTTATTCCCATGCAGCTGATTACATTTTGCATCTGTGGAATT
>OMKK01000137.1:3841-18696 GCA_900302305.1 Polymixia japonica | reverse complement strand
ATAGCAGCTTCAATCCCTGAGCTACGTTAGCATTATTGACAGTGGTGTCCAGTTACCTAACATTATACTTCCCTCAAACAATGTATAACGAAGAAGCGCACCAGAGGGGATTTAGAAGTGGGTATACGCAATGCTGACCGAAAAAGAAGTAGGTATACGCCGTAAGGTAAATATTACATAAAGCTAGATAGCCATATCCTAAGATTACCATAGATTACGTTACATGCATCTTGAAACACCACTGCACAAAGTAACCTAAATCTATAGCTAATGTGTAGCTACATGTTGCAAAAGTCTTTTCATCTAATGTGGAGTCTTAAAATTTTAAGATCTCTGAAGATTTTCATTTAAATAAATGTCTGTTAAGTCACTATCTATCGCCGAATGATGTAACACAATTGGTGATTGGGCCTATGGCCCACTGATGAAGGCCCTTGCATTTGCAGTACCGGTATTATGAGTATCAAGAACCGGGTGCCTGTGGCAACTTCCCCGCCATGCATTCAAATTAGTGTTAGTGACGCGTTTTCCCTTTGAAATGAGGTCCAAAAACACACCTGTAATTAACGCTTTTCGCCATAGGTGCCGCCAAAGACAACGAAATGGAGATCTTCGAGATTGCCACTTTAAAATAAGTAGAAATAACCCGTGATGGCATTATTTTTTCAATATTAGTGGAGTGAACTGACTCATTCTAGATTGTCTCAAGATATTGACACTGTTTCCTAAAAATTCCTGAAAAGAGTTTTACTGCACTGGAAACCAGTGGAATTATCTCATCCCATTTGCAGAATAAGACTAATAAAATAAGGAAGTATGAGATTAAATTATTTGTTATTAATGTTGTGTAGAAAAAGTTTACCTCAAGTAGAATTAAATAAATATAATTTATACAAGGACAAAACCTAGCACAATCAGTGTAAATACAGCAACTTTTATTAATTAGGCACTTGATTTCAGATGTCAGTTTTCATAATGTAGGTTTTAAATTTAGCTATTAGCGGCGTAATTGTATTCAATACTGTTGATATGCCCCAGACAATAATGGGAATAATAGATATAGGATAAATATTTTGTATTGGTCACATTTTGATAAAGCATTTTTTTAGAGAGAGGCAATGTTTTCCTAGCCTGACATGCCAGTTTGTTACACAGAACCATCTTGGATGTCTTTATTGGAAACTGTTTGGAAAATTGGATGAACCATCTGTCTATCACCTATCACGGGCTAAACCACACCTGATTGGTCTGCAAAAGTGAGGTTCGGCCACAATCAAATGAACTTAAAGCCTGACAAGATGGATTCTCGTGATCACGATTCTCACGTGAATTTGTGATCTCGCGAATCCAGCTGCCTTGCAAGGTAAAAGTTTTGCAGCTTCCGGTCAAATTCTAGCTTAACATTAACATTTGAATATCATTTGAATATCTATTGTAATATTACATATTTATTAAAGTATACTTTAAAATGAATAATGTCGTAAGTTCTTCATTTAGTCAAATGAAGTTGGCATACATCAATCATCACTGGCATTGTGCTATTCAAGACTACCCTGCCCAATGTTTAAAATGAAATACATTAAACAAGATTGGACAGCTAGAATGTAAAACTAAATTTATCTGGGTGTAGCTTGGAGTGGTTCTAGGATGCTAGGACTTCATTTTGAAATTTATGGAGATTTTGTGGGATTAATTCAAGAAGACATGGAATCAGAAATGGCCACTTGATAACCCCAATGACATAGCAACTCTCACCCATCCTCTTTTCTAACATACACGCTACGTTTCTACTTAGTTGCTCACCATAAAATAGGACACAAGGGATAGTTACAACACATGCTGTGTATTGGTAAATGTGTGCTTCACGTGTTCATTTATGTTAATTTATGAATCATATCACAGAAGAAATACACATTGTTTACACTTACATCTGTATTTAATTGGACATGTATACAAGGAACTATGGAGAACCTTTTTTTTTTCTTTCTTTTTTTTAATAATATGTGACCTAGATCTGATCTTGGCATTGTTGGCTTAACGCGGAAAAAACAGATTACAACTGATTACTCTATTGTTCCTGTGTAACTCTATCCACAGTTACTAAAATGGGACTTCCCAACAAAAAAATTCCATGCCCCAAATCTTTCAGAACCTTTATTAGACATGATAAAAGGAAAATGAGCAAGCATATTGAATTCACTATTGGCAGCATATTAAGCCCTTTTTATTTGTGTTAGACCGGTAAACCAATCCACTGGGGATAACAATGAGCTAACTATCAGATTCTCCAAACCCCATTTTTCCTATTTTTTTCATGATCATAATAGTTTGTCCCCAAGCAAAGCCCCATTGAGATCTGATCATGTCAGAAAACATAGAACTTTGACCCATAAGTAAACTCTTAGAGTCTGTCACAGTCACATTTTCGGAACTGACACCTTCACACACACACACACACACACCTTCTTTAGTAATATCTCACATTGTAGGTATTTTTCCTGGACATGTTATACGTGCTTGACTTGCTTTTACGGTGTGTTGTGCTTGTGCCCAACCCACTGTATGTCGCTAACATATCCTTCTCAGTCATCCGGCATCCCTAGAGCCAATACCACAGGGAGCCCCATTCCCAGGATTAGAGTGAGGCTCTCCAGGAACCCCAAGTGCCTTTGTTGGTGGGCCGCGGTCCCAGTGTGCTGCTGCTGTCTACTGCTGCTGATCTCAGGGAGAACATGCACCGTGGCCACATAGAGGAAAGTCCCAGCCGAGAAGAGCATCTGCACACCTGTAGCACTGGTTCGGTTCTGGGATGAACCACCAGACTGCAGAAAGAACACAGAGAAACATCAAAATAAATAACTATTATCTGAGCCTCTGTAATCCTGCAGTACTGTAATGGGTCTTTTTATTCTTCTATCACGAGGTGACTCATTTTAATTAGCACTCACCGCATTTATTATGAAGTAAGTGCTGATGGCAAATATAGGAGCTGCTGCTGAAAAAGCCAGTAAATACCCATGAATGTACTTCTTGTCTAGGCCTGCGTGCATCAAAAAGGAGACCAATCCGAAGGCTGCAGGAGCCTGGGAGATGAAGGAGGCAGGGTAGCAGTTATAAGTGCTGTTACATCTTGTTTGTGACTGGTTCTGTTTCACTATGATGTTCTCAGGGGAATCTCACCTTGTGCAGAATCACAGCAAAAAATACTATAACTTGCACAGTCACTTCAGGAGTGGCCACGGCCGCGCCGAGAGCAACACCGTCCGCTATGTACAGAACAAAAAGAATGCAGGTCTTATTTACACACACATTAATTCATACTTGAGGCTTTGCTGTACACAAAGAAAAAAATGAGTCCTTTTAAAAATGTGAATGGACAAAGAGTGAGGTAATCACATGGTGAGTCACATGAGGATGTTCAGAAAAGCTCCAGTGCTATGTTTGGAATTTTCCATGCTAGTCAAGTGAAACTGCTAAGAACAAAGTTTAAAGGTGCTATCTACAATATATTAAAATTAAATTTAAATCAAATTACCACGTTGTATTGTAAGATATAGTATAATGGTGATCTTCTGTACGCTTCCTCTCTCTCTGTTTTGCAGATCCTCCCCTCAGCCTGCACAAGCCAGAACACTGTGCTTCTTGTTTTGGTTTGTTAATGTACTATCTCACTGATAGCACCTTTAACTTCCTGGAATTGTGCCCACTTATTTTCTTGTGTATGTTTGACTAACACAAAATATGAATGTGAAAACTTACTTCATGTGTGCATCATAGTGTGTGGGACTGCATGTGTGATGTTGTATAATACCTGCAGCATGAATGATTAGCCCCAAAGTGGCTGTGATGCTGGCGTTGTTAGATACACCAGTCCGCAGGCCTGGAGTGAGAACAGACATTGTAGTGACATCATGAAAAGACCAATATTTGGTGTTCTGAAGTAGATATTGAGAGCTTAAATAAATAACTTGCCATGTATGGAACAGTAACTACCAAGCTGATCCACCACAAACATGAAGGTGAACCCAGCAACTAAGGCCAACCCAATGAAAGAACGAGGTGTAACGCCTTTCTCTGAGGGGGGCTCCTTCACCTCACTACCATTTTGACTGAGTGGTGCAACAGAGCAGGAGGCTGCAGACAAGATGGAAAAAGTAAGGGTCTTTAGGACACAGTTACATTAAAGACAATAAGGCATATGCACATAGGAACATAACTTAGACCTAAGGTGGCTTCAAAGCCCCTTTCATGCTTTGTGCTCTTTCTGTAAGGGCAGCATCATTCAGAGGGATATCTATGGAGGTCAGGTGTAAAAAAAAGGCATACATGTGTTGGTGAGAGTTGTGTGAGGTACTGCTTAGTTCGGTTTATTACAATACATATATACATTTAAACCGTTATAATTATTCCATTGACGTCCTCTTTTGTTTGGAAGAGGGAACCTGCGGTACACTCCTCACCTCTCCATGACTCTTCCAGTAACTCCACCCCCTCAGGGATGATGATGGCCAGCGCTGTCCCACATAGGAGTCCTGCCCCCAGGATAGTGACAAACTGGAGTCTTCGCTAAAAGTCAAACACGAGTGCAACGATCACTGTTACGTTTAAAACGTGCCATTCTGGTAACCCAATTAGGCCTACAGTTCTCCACACACATTATGTTACAAATGTTTAGGCCAATACATTAAAAAAAATTGCTATACAGCTCAGTCATGTGAGCAAGTCATCTGCAACTTTGACGTTTCTAAATTGTATTATAGATTGATGCAAATACCATTGCAAGAAATGTAACGCTGTATCAAAATATGTTTGATGCCAATATCCACTGTCGTCATTACAAAGGAATGATTTTAGTCAGGGTCCGTGATTTTTAGAAGATACATAGGAATGCATGGGAAAGTCAGCCGGTATAACGTTACAATACGAGGAAGTTGGAAGCAAGTGAGGAAAAAAAAACACTACTTACCTCAGAAAGTCTGATCAAGAGTGGAATTAATCCTAATAAAAAACATCCTAAAAACATCGCAACTGATATTAAAGTAATAGTTACTCCCCCGTCCATGACGAAGTTTTTTTGTTTTTTTTGTTTTTTAACCTAAATTTGAATTCAGTCCTGTTCTTTATTTCGTTAGTGCGCAGAAAACAAGCAAACCAAAGAAGAACATGCCCGTTCACATATTTAATTTGTCCTGGTACAAAGAATGTGACATTCTGCCTTTCCACGTAGCAGCTCAGTCTCACTGCTCTTGTATATAACAAACAGCCTTCCCAAGCAACACCCAGTGTTCAAGATAAAGAACTGCAGGTCCTCAACACCCGGACCTCTGGCCTCCAAGTAGGATAACTACAACCGATCTGTGCTGATCTCCACCTACTTTCCAAATATTTAAAATGCAATGTATGGGGGCGGAGCTAGTGAGTGAGCTAGTACAACCCCTTTCTTTATTCTCCCCAATTTTGGTCTTCAATTACTTCAACATAGTTTCAGCTAATTCAGGATATGTTTGCTTGTATTCAACTTTTTGAAATATTTAATAGGCCTACTTTCCCAAAATAAAAGTTCCCCCATAGGAATGTTAGAACGGTGGCAGTTTATTTACCATTATTATTAACTCCACACAATTTGTAAACTGCCACTGCTCCTACAGTTTTTAACATATATAGAAAATAAAAGTGGCAATCTCGAAGATCTCCGAAGATTTTCATTTCAATAAATGTCTTTTAAGTCACTATCTATTTGAATGTGTCAATATATTTACATAATGGTGGCAGGTAGAGAAGCATAGTGTTGGAAACAACAGGTTTGACTGGTCCAGACCTTTGAATCCGCCCACTCCACCGAGTGGACTGTGAAGATGGAAATTGAGTGTATATTTTTTCTTTCATAGTTTTATACTCTCTTTATGGCGATTAATGGACTTCATAGACCTTAACTATATTTTAATATTTTATACTATCTTTCATAGTTGCATAGTCTTTACGGTGATTAATACACTTTATCGACATTAACTATATTTCTTTCTTTCATAGCGTCTTTCACATTTCATACTCTTTATGCCGATTAATGCACTTCGTAGACTTTAACTATATTTCATTCTTTCATACTGTTTTTCATAGTTTCAAACTCTTTCATCGTGATTAATAGCCTAACATCGCCAGACCAATTTGGAAATGCGAATTTTCAATTTCCAAGTGGGGTTATAAACGGGCTCAGAGCAAAATGCTTTTAGACGCAATTGGATAAACCTGTACCAATCAGAGCAACCAAACGTGTGACGTAGCGCAAATATACTATAATAATATACGCCGGGGGATATTTCGGCGAGCGGCTATGACAGGCGGCGTGGGAAGAGTCCGCCTTTAAAATGGAAATTATGACCAGCGTATCCGCCGGCGAGACCGGGTTTTAAATACTTTTTTACTACTATGTCGCCACAGCTGGCTGCCAGTCTATAGCTGCTCGCCGAAATATCCCCCCAAAGCAGCGGACCCATTGAGACTATTCAGAGGGTACAAAGATCACAAAATTCAATTCAATTAAATTGCTTTCAACCCATAGATGGCAGTCTCTATACAGATTTACAATTGATTTTGTATGAAACAAGACTTCCACACAGAAATATCAAGGATGGATCAAGGATTGGACCAGAATGAATATTTAGCACCATCAACCCAAACATCACTTTTCAACTGATAAAAGGGATTTTCGTCATAGCCTCAAGATTATTAACCAAATCTTCTTGCAGTCGCACCTAGAGCAGACATTAAATAGCAATTTAAGAGAAATTATATAGACTCACAATGTCACCAAACTTGATTAAATACAGATTTATTGTTCAGAGAACTTAGGGAAATGTACAGATAAATCTGTTGTAGAGACAGCCCTTTGGGAGGAATAAGAAAATTAGACAGTCAAATGATAGTTGGCATCTGCCATTGTTAATCCTACAATCTAGGCAGATGACTAAAAAAGGCAAAGCAAAACAAACAAAAGCACATTCCAAGTGTGTACTGTTTTGAGAAGCAAACATATCGGACTAGCCCTGCTGCAGAAATCGTACAAATAAGTTGAGAACTTTTACAAAAGAGGATCTATTGGTTTCTAATCACATTGAACATATAGACGAGATGATGATAATCTCCTGAGAGAAAAAAAAAAGGTTTATTATGAGTACTAAACAATACAGTAATGCTAGACTTGAGACAAATGGAAATAAACACTAATGGAAATAACTGACACCATCAAACTGACAAGTGTAGCAGATCTGTATTCAAATGCAACGCCACAACTTTTGACTAGACACCACTAATTTTGTTAGATTATATGAAACGATCAATTCCCGGTGAGCCATTACACCTGTTTTTTTTAAGTCATTGTAATCCAACAACTACATGATTTTCGTTTTCGAGTCGGGGAAAGAAATTACATTCAGCGTTGGCAGTGATGAAAGAAAAAAAAACAAAAAACAAATCTGTAATTGTTCATCATGAACTTTCTGTTAGGTATCTCCCTCAGAGCAGGACCATACAAGTTATTCTGTCAAGAAACATTCAGCAATTTCCAGACTTCTCAGAGGTATAAAAATGGAGAGGTATAAAAATAAAAATCACCCTTTTCATGACTAGAAGAGCACCAGAGTCAATGGTGTCAAACAATTGTCTCAATCGTACCATAACAAAGTCTTAAACATGTGATGATGTACCCACGGACAAATTATTGCAACAGTTCAGGAACACCACGTCTTCATCATACCCACAGGGATACACCCTTCTCTGTCAATCATATGAGTGAAAGTAAAATTAGTGCACATTTCCCAAAATGGTTCTCTGAGCAGCTAAATAGTAGATCTTTCACATTAGGGTCTAATCACAACTGGTCCATAGTGACAGACTGCAGTGATAGGCTTAGTCTGCAGCAATGTGCCTTGCTTTACCGACAATCCTATCCTTGTTTAATGGGGCCTACTCGAAGCGGTTTCTTTTGAATTAAGATGGTGAAAAAACAAAATTACTGAAACAAACTGTAACAAGCTTGATAAATCCTGAGTCAAGCATAATTGCACAGGCACTACATTGCATTGAGACTTTTTTTTTTTTTTAACTTGGTGTATGTATTTGCATGTATTTGTCTGGGCCACTGCATGAGCCATACGAGAAGAGAAGCCGCTATCTATGGCTGAGGCACTACCCACATCAGTGTTAGAAAAATTGCTCTAAGACATTTAATCCATCCAGCATATCTACTGTGTACAGTTGCTTAATGATAATATTAGACAATGCCCCAGCAAGGGCATCAGAAAACTGGTCATTTGTTCTGCAAATGGAATGTAGACTTGGGAGAAAAACTTACATGTCACTCCACAACAAATATGTAAAAGACAAAATGGATAGGTCGTCATCCATTTTGCTTTCAATGGGCTGGACTAAATTACTTTCATAGTATAAAGTAAAGCTGAGGTTCAACAATGAGTAAGATGAAAAATGTATTAGCACCTAATCCACTGGTCTAACTGCAAGACTCACCTTTGTGCAGCCTGGCTCAACGTCTTGATATATTATATATATATTATAAAACTGTGCAATTTGACTTAATCGATCTATCACTCAGCTCACACATTGTGAGTAATAGTAACAGGGAAATTGTAACAATATCCAATGATCATCTGAACTTCCGATATGCTTTCTACGTTATAATGTATCTTCCACACAGTCATGTTTACCTTGGATGGAACTAGACTGACACGTCACAATGACAGGATGTAGAATATCTCATTCTTAAATCCATTTGCAGCGACCTAAATTGAAAAGTAATATCAGAGCTGGTAGAGAGCATCAACTGTTCCCTAATCATTTCATCTGCTCATCCACAATGGAGACATGGACAGTGGAGTCACCCAAAAAGCCATGAAACTCTAAGACAAAGATGTAAACATCTGGACAAAGAGGGCTATATGAGAACTAAGGTGAGAGCGATACAGAGCAGCTGTCTAAACGAGACAGGTCTAGCTCTACATCTACTGAACCAGAGTACTGGTAGGCTCTCAGCTCCCTGGGCAAGTCCTCTATTGGAGGCAGTGCAAGGATTTCATCCCTTGGGGGCTCCATCAGGAGCAGCAGTCCAACAGCAGTCTCAACAAAAGGCCCAGAGACTGAACTGAGCACAAAAAACATCATCATCAAGGTACAAAGTGCCAAGATGCAAAACTATCTCCATACACAGTTTAGGGGTTTTGAGCTTTCTCATTAGCATTTAAAATACCATGCCTAAAAAATAAATACCATTTCCAAAAAAGTCTACTTTACAAATCTAGAGTTTTGCAGCTGTACAATGCTAGTGTCCAAAGTGTGAGGAGTGTTAGTAGTAGTGTTTTTTTGTTTGTTTTTGTTTTGGTAAGCCTTACACAGGGTTAGAAGAACCGTTTGGAGACCATCAACGCCGCAGACATCAGGCTAACTGTTTATGTGGACAACTCTTCGCATGCTCTCCTTCTCTTCTCTCTTATAAGCTGCTTATTCAGGAGCAGCACCAAGTGCAGACAATTAGGGATGCCGGCAATGGATTATGGGAAAATCCCTCGACCCTCTGAACTTGAAGGCATGCCATACTACCATAATACTTGAGCTCATAGTAGGGGAGAGACACTTGCCACATCACCTGCCAGTTAAGGGCACAAAGACAGGTCTTCTCTTTTAAGTGCAATAATGTTAAGGAAATAGACAGAAAACCAGTCCCCTTACTTGACATGGCAAAAAAAAGAAAAATCATTTCTTCATTTGTGCGTCAGTGTCTTCCTGTGCGGATCTCTGTGCAGTGTTTTGGTAGTGTGCCTATGCTAAGTCAGGAGGAGAAGGATGTTGCTGTCCTTGCTTTGTCGTCAAAGTGCATTCCCTCTGAAGTTACACAGAAGCCGTTGAAGTAGTGAGATCCAGAGAAGCAAATGCTAGAGTCCTTTAGCAACAACTGTCCATGTAATCCTTAGTAGATAGTGTGCCTAGGTTAGTGTTGATTCCCCCATGAAGGTCGAGATGCCTTGTGGAACTGTTGGACCAGTTCCTAGTTTAATTCACTCATTCAAGTGCGCTCCATCATAGGTCTTTTTTTTCTGTTCCAGGTGGCGTCAGTGCCGTACTTCATTATCAATGAGGCTGTCCTCACCGGACTGAAAGTCCTCATTCAGGCCATTTCCAACGTTGATTATTTCCTCGTCCTGCGAGGACCCCTGGCCATCATCCTCGCCGCTGCCTGAACCCATCTCGTCTGAATTGGGGTCTTGAAGTACCTGAGCAACGTACATCTGCTGGAATAGGCGAACAAACAGGAAAATAACATGTCAGAGTCTGATATACATGTTGTGAAATATTTCACCCTCATTCCAAATTCCTACCAAATGGACCAATGCAAATTGAAATGAAAATGGCACCCTTATGATATGGATGAAAGTGATAAATTTATGACACTTACTGCTGATTTGGAGGGCACGGTGCACACTGGACGCCCATTCTCCAACCCATCCACCTCCTGGGTGTCAATCTGGGACACAGAACACAGTTGGCATGAACAGGTAACATGAGCGTCTTGTAAGAAACACTGACATGGTGAATTTTGATAACGCACCACGCAAAGTAAATAAGGCCGAGTGGTGGGTTACCTTGTAGTTGTGAGCGCTGAGATATTTAAAGTGTCCAAAGCAGACGTGGGAGAGGCAGATGATGATTGTGATGATCAGAACCACAAATGTGAACATGGAAGTTGCAGCTGAGAAACCTGGTTGATAAAGAAGAGGGAGGACTTACTGCATAATTGTTTGCATTTTGAACATACTTCAGACCAAAGCACCAGAAGGCGATAGCCTCACAGTAGCACATGATTGGCCTGTAGGTGGAGCGCTCTTCTTACCCGTGCGAACAGTGGAGAAGAAGAGCAGCCAGAATAGACAGAGAATGGGGGCGGCCACCACTTGGTTGACAGCCCCTGAATGGATCTTCTTGTCCAGTTTAGAAGGCAGGTAGGCGTAGTACATGTTGTACCTGTCCGCTAGGTGCTTCAGCAGCATGTACATAAGTCCTGAGCAGGGGAAGGGGACAAGACACTCAGTGGACCTAATCCTATTAGGGCTTTTTGGTAAGCTTCTATATAGAGAACAGAGCCCCTATGTAGTCCTTACCCTCTGTAGCCCATTACATTAACCCTTTAAGCAGCATACATGTCAGTCACAATGTAAAACGAGCAGCCAGCAGAACTAAAGTTCATACAGAAGTAGAGAGTGGAGCTCACCAAAGGGGACGATGATTGGACAGGTGATGCTGTAGGTCATGACCACAGTAAACACACACATCATCCAGGCATAGGCCGCCCCAAACTGGAACTCATAGGCTTGGTGCTGTGAAGACACAAATTGAATGGATACGATGTAAAATTAGAATGGAAACTATTTTGGTGGTTAGAAGTCTTATCGTGATGTGATTCATTAGATATGTATGTATACAGCTTTTAAAAATAGAAGTATTGATATAGGATCACTTGTAATGTTGAACATATCAACTTTGTGGCACCTGCAGATAATTTGGTAGAGCCAACATTTTGGTGTGGAGACACACAGTAATGAATATTTTGTCTGTTGACATGTGTGACCTAGTGAAATTAAGGCATGTGTCATTCTCAGTTCAATACAATTAGAAAATGTACTATAATAGATAACGTTATGGGTTATACTAAAGTTTAAAGCTTATACTAAAGTTAGGAAAAAAAATGTTTTTCCATTTGACACGTAACCAAACTAAATTACACTTACTCACCATAGGTCACAGCTGTACAATAATGTTATTAGTAAGGAAACAAGACTGGCTATTGTCGAGCTGTAATGTGAGTAATTGTTTGCGCTCTGCTCACATGTCCAGACACCTGCCATGCTGTAGCCTGGTCCACACTACTACTACTGTATGGAGAAATCATGTGTATGGACTTATCTTGTGTTTAGTAAATGTCCATTTACTAAAATTGATGAGCTTGAATTCAAAAGGGTCATTGTTCATTGTTATGTAAAAGAAAATATTTATTTCTAATTTTGTTTTTTTTAACTTATTAAAGCATCCTCCAGCCAATTGTACCGTTTTCCCTCTCAATGTTTCTCCAAATGGAAAAAGGTAATGGCTGTGTGGTCAGCAATCAGACATCACCAATGATAAACAAAATCGATTCTCAATGACACTGTTGTTGTTAGGCACGACGGCTTTGATAGTGATACGTCACTTTTTAAAATACCGTTTTTGGAGGAGCTTGAAATTCTGAACATTTGCCACAAAAAAAAAATCACTTATTTGTCAAAAATGTATGGTGACGAACATGGAATCGAGTCACAGCAGCAGGGGTTGACGTAGGACAATAAACGGCTCAAAAACGCAAACAATACTGAAGGTGGACTTTAAGCAGGGAACACATCACTAACCCTCTTGACATTCCTTCGCTCGGCGGCAGAGCGAGCCAGACAAAGGCGGATCATGTACATGAGCAGACCAGGGATTCTCAGGAGGTCCATGGCATTACCGATGAACGCAGAGGCAATGACATAGTTCACAAAGAACGCCCCGTTGTCAGGAAGGAACACACACCTACAGAGGAGAAGACATTTATTTATTTTGTAAATCAGTAATGTTTCCCAGACATGGGTGAAAAAGTATTTGCAAATGGTTCTTTGTGTCTTACTTTGTTTTAAACTGTACCATAAGGGTGAAGGTGTAACAGTGACGCAGGACTATTCAAGTGCCATAATGTTCAGACACTCACAGGAAAGTATTTGAAAGTCACATTTGTAATTCCAGTGACACTATTTGAACTGTTCTAATGCAGTAAGGGAAGTTCCAGGGAAGTTAAAACAAAATCAAGAATTATATGCAAATATCCAATGCAGATACCTAATTTGACCCAGGTCTGATGTTTATATGATCATATGACCTGACAATTGATCCTAGATCAGCAGGCCTACTCTAAGAAACTTTGTTAATGTGGGTCCTGATGGTAGACCCAGCAACCAAATGGCAAATTCAGGAAACATTAAATAACAATAATTAGATTTAAGGTCCAGAACACAGCCACCATAAAAAGCTTACAGATGGGAAATACTCCCAGGAAGAGCAAATGTACAATTTCATCAAGTTTTTGATAAAAACGAATGGCCATCCTAGGACTAGAGCAAACTAATATGCATTATTATCACTTATCCGGGCTGTCTAGCATTTTACTGAAAGGCCAGTAACTGTGATAATTGTTAGCCATACCACTTACTCAAATCTCACTGTAGCATCTGCCAGGAATCTTTTATCAAAAAGCCAGCGAAAGAACACATCCAAACTGCAAAAAAAGAAAATGATTATATATTTGAATAAAGGAACTAATGAAAATATCTAGGCTGGAGATATTTATATTATATTACAGAGCTGTAAGCAAAGACATGCTGTACCTGCTGAGTCCCAGGGAGGGCAGCAGCAGAACCATGAAGATTAAGAAAGTGTAACATTTATGCATGGTAGTCCGGTTCTCTCCAGACCTGTAGGATTAGGAGAAACATTTTTACGTATGAAAAGATAGGCACACGCACACCTCAAGCTGCAAACAGACGAAGAACATACATACTTTGTTGAGTACTGCAACCATGAGAAAGTGCAGAGTGCTGGTGAGGGACCTACCGGGTCCAGTGCGCTTCGAAGAAGGCAGAGTAGTATACGATGGTGGGGAGCAGGGCGGAGAAGGCCCACAGCAGGAGGGTGGGGAAGAACTGGGTGATAATCGGATTCTGGAGGACAGAGAACAGAGAGGTTCAGAGATGTAAACGAAAGGGGCCGTATCGATCATGAATGCGGTCAGCCTCTCAAAGCAACGGTAAAAGGGAAAAGGGAAGAGCTCACATTTAAGTACTCCACAGGTTTGGTGACGTTGAACTTGTCCATGGTGGAGATGATGATGGCCGGGGTTGTGAGGAAGAAGAGGAGGAGGAAGAGGACGCAGTTGATGATGAAGCACCGCAGCCACCAGGAGAACCCGCCCACCGACAGATGCTCCCTGCAGGAACAAGGTCGTGTAGCGGTTAGACTGACACTGAGCGATGACCCACTGTTTATGGACACAGCTGGCCAGTAAACTGATACCAACGCTCACAAAAATCATCATCTAGGGAGAGAATGTCTCTTCAAAGTGGACTAAAATCTAGTTACTCTTCAACCTGATATTAGGAAGTGAGTCACAGACATTAAAACCAACTAGTCTGTCTTTGTAATGTGGATACCCAGTGGAATTCTAGAGTCTTGTAAAATGCCCCCATCCAACCACTCTCGCTAATTAGCTCGGTTGACTGCTGGGTAAATATTTATGAACACAAATCTTTGCTACAGTATTCAGTAGGCTGTTTGTGTGCACAATGTTGAACGTGTTCCTGTGGTCTTACCAGTAGACGTTCTGTGGATCAGGGGCATAACTGACCGTCCAGCTGTGGGTGTGGAGGTTGCCGCTGAACTGAGAGGACTTAGGCTCTCGGCGACAATGACAGCCCTGACACTTGCAGGCATTAAAGTCCTTCAGGATTCTGAGAAGGGATGTCCATTGAAAGAAGACAAGCAACAGACGTTACAACGGGTCAATAGCCAGACAACATGTTAAAGGATTTGGCTGGTATGCTGAGACCCCCAGGATAATTGTTGACATTGTCTATGTCGATGATGTAAATCAGCCATGATTTTTGTTTTTTGTCCGAAATTGGGAGGTTGACATTGACATCCATCCTATTCCAAACGAGTGTTTAGCAGCATACAGCCACGTTCTATGTCGTAAGTGCTCCGCCCTGTAATGGGCTTCGCTATTGGTT
>OMKK01000135.1:1482-12844 GCA_900302305.1 Polymixia japonica | reverse complement strand
TCTCTCCTCCTCTCCTCTCCTCTCCTCTCCTCTCCTCTCCCCTGCTCTCCTCTCCTCTCCTTCTCTTCTCTTCTCTTCTCTTCGCTTCTCTTCTCTTCTCTTCTCTTCTCTTCTCTTTGTTTCCGGCAGGAGCCATCATGAATATGCAGTTGATTTTTGTCAACTGGGGAGAGAAAGATGTTTAGGTAAGATAGTTTAGGCACTGCATAATACTTGTATGTCCTCTAGAGAAGGCGTTTTAACTTTCATAAGTCTGTTCAGGCCTTAAAACAAGGATATAATTGTCTTACAAATAACAGGAGAAAATATAACCACACATTAAAAGGCTGTGAACTCAATGTCAGAAAGATAACATAATATGGTGTACACACACGCACACACACATGCACACACACACACACAGAGAAAAAGGGAAGCTGACTAAGTCATTGACTTTTACTTTCATGGATTGATTCATGGGTGGTATTACGTTGGTCAACTGTGTCCAAAGCAATAAATAAACCCAAACAGTGGTTGCTGTTGTGTTACTGGAGGGATTCATCTATTGAGAAGATTAGGTTATGATGTCAGCATATAGGTGTGGTACTGTTACTGGCATGGGACAACCACAATAAACAATGACTCAGCCTACTAATAACTTCTGTACCACTTGTTCAGGTCCCACTTCGGTCACGTCTGTCGTGTTGAAATCTCCAGAGCTTACTCATAGGCTACATAATAGCAAATAGTATAGTATGCCTGTAAGTATACACCCTTTAAACTGACCTAAAAAAATAAATATTTGTATTGCAGTCTCTATATTGAGCATATAACATTTACTTTATGCAATACGTTTTACGCAATTTTGACTTTTTTTTTGGACTTCATTGCATTCGGGTAGACTACTGAAATTAATTGATCAAAAAGCAAAAGATAAAACTTATTCCTGTATCCAATGTCATTACCGCCACCTGGTGGTCAAATTGAGCATCGACATAAAGGATGCTTGATGCTATCCTATTGGCTGATCAAGCACGACGCAACGTGGGCAAACAAGGAAATGACACTCAAGCTTTTGTTTTCGATTTGTGAGACTAAATTACAGGTGTGTCATCTCAAAATTGTACCGTCAGTCATAACAGGTAAGGTTAAACCTGCCTGACTGTTTTAGCTTAAATAATTGCGTTAACTGTGTAACCACTGCTAATTTCATGCTGTCTTTGTTTTGTGTTATAGAGAAACGATGAGTGACTTTCCGATCAGTCCCTTGGTTCTCATCGGTGTGGGATCCAGCTTCGCTTTCTCTGGCTTGTTTTACCACTTATACAAAGAAAAGAAACACGAGTTACAGAAGCTAAAGGCATGTAGGATGTAATAATTGCATTCCAATGGCCTTAAAGTATTTCTATTTTTTTGCAGTGATACTGCAAATGCTCATCTGAGAACTTCCCCTCTTATTTTCAGGACATACCTGTTTTTCAGCCAGATCAACATTTGGTCAGATTACTTAGAGCATCCCCCCACAAACGACTTCAGTATGTTGCTGTGGAAGGTACAAATGTATATTGCAAATGAAAACAAATTCTGTTACAAGAGGATTTCAATCAAAAAACAAATTGAGAGATGAGTTACAGATCTGTTTGTATTCATTAAAAGGGCTGGTCCAGGCAGATGGGGAACCTCTGGCCAGCCAGTTTGTCCCACGCTCCTTTGGTGTGATTCAGAAGATAGCAGTGGAGGATCACTGGAAATACTGGAACTCTCTCACCAAAACATGGTATGTAAACAGAAAATAAAATCCCAACCGTTGGTGAAATTATTAACCTAAAATCTGTGTACAGCTATATTTATCACTGTATTGATAAATTTACACAAGATGATTGTACTCTCAGGAATTCTCGGAGGACAAACAGGAAGGAGACCAACAACTCTGTGCCCTTCAGTCTGGTGTGTCCAGGGAACTACATCAGCGACCTATATGTGAAGGTTCAGAACCCTCTGGAGGCCTCTGGTTGTTACCTGGAGCGTGTTTACCACAGAGTGAGGCGCGCTGAGGAGGGTTTGGTGGACTTGGTGGTGCAGGGCCTCAGTGGTGAGAAACCTGTGGCACGAGAAGAGAGTGAGGAGCTGCTGCGCGTGGGGACCACTGTGACAGGGTTTGGGGAGGTGGTCTTGGAGGGAGGTCAGGTGATGAGATTGCAGGCCCCACAAGATGGCCGCCGTTATATCCTAGTACCCACAGACTACAGGAGCTTCATGTCCAGGCACGAGAGCTCAGCCAAGATGTGGAAGGTTCTGACAGCAGCCTGTGGGATCACAGGAACTTCTATTTTGGCTGGGGTCATTTATGATCTAATCAGACAAAGAGATGATAGGTCGAAGTAGGTCTGAAGAAATGGAGCTGTGTAGTAGGTTTGACAGCTGTAAACGTGATACACTGGGCCGCATTTAGGGCAACACTGCAGGGGGAAACATTGCCGTAGGAGAGTCTCAACACTCTCATTGATTACATGGCAAACATTTGTTGCTCAGATTCTATTATATATTATATCTATATACAAAGTCTATTGTATATTTTGCAGTGTCTCACTTTAATTCCTGCTGATTCCAACATATGTCATGTTGCCCAAAAATGGCATCACAGCCTTGTTTCTTAATCACTGCAACATAAAGTCCATTCCAGTTCCAAGTACTGTAACACAACTCTGAGGCCCACACGTCTGACGCAGGTCATGTGTTTGTCTGATACTGAGGGATGGTAAACTGCATTTCGTTGAATCACAAATGCAGAGCTGCCCAATTGTTGAAACAGATTATTTTCTTATTACGTCCTATTTTTATAATCAAGTATGGTAGCGTCGCCCTTTTAAGAATGAGCGATGTGGTGTTAAAAACACAATCTTTTCTTTAATTCAGTTTTGCTTTAACTCTTTATTGCTGCTATTTTTAACTGTGAACCTGTAGGGATTTTGTGCCAATTAGAGAAACAACCGTTCATCGTTGTCATATTAAGTGATGCCAATCAGCATATCCAGACAGCTAATTTCCTACCTCTGATGCAGTGTTAAGACTGTAATGTTGGTGAAATGCAGTCACTGGTCAGTATTGCGATAAAGCAACAGGACACTTAATGTTATCATACACAGTTCATGTTGTTAAAATGGTGATGGTTTTAGTCTTGTATAAACTCAATAAAACAACCTCTTTAATGATTTTGAAATCTGGCTACAACATTTTCCAAAGGGTCCATGGTGCTTTCCTCTTTATTTGGATGTTGATGTTCATAGCACATAGGCCTTACATGACGGGGCACTAGGTGATATACTGTGTCAGTTTGCATTGAACAGAGGAGATAATGATGGAGATGTGGAGGGTCAAGCAGACTGAAACTCAAGTCTCTGGACCCTCATTAAACACACACACAACAGTCTTAAGTCTACAGGGTGCTCCTCATCATTGGCCTTCCTCTTCAGACGACTCATCCTCTGCCTCCTCCAGCCACTGGATGAACTTTTGAAGCTGATATATAAAAAAAAAAAAGAAAATAAATACTGCATTATTGCAACACTGGTATTTTTAAGATAAGCTGCATGGCTGTTATCAGTATAACAGCTGGTATCCTTCTATCCAAGCATGTATTTGTTATTACAGTTGGACATTAGCATTAGCATGTACCTAGTGTCAAGTAATCTTAAATATAACTCATAAAAAATGTTTGGAAAGGGGAGCAGTGGAAGAGTTCACTGGGCCTATTCCACATATTGACCTACTCCAAGTGAACTATTTTAAATGGCGCAGATGAAGATTTCAAGTCATCCCTGGTCAAATGTTTATGTTGAGCTTTATTCAGCTGGTGATAACAGTATTAATTCAAACTGCGACATCATGTCAAGCTCTTCCCAACATTAAACCCTCAAGATGTGGAATAAATCATTTATGCCATGTTCCTCTTTACTCCCCCCCAGTCCTGGACCTACCCCTTGGTTCTTGCGGAGTTGTCTACTCTTGTCAGTGGTGGCTCCCTGGGAGAACCAGCGCAGTATGACCTCCTCTGCCAGGATCTCCAACTGGTACATGTTCATTAAGACCTGGAGAAATTACCACAGCATATTAAGCATGATCATCTCACAGTACAATCCCATGCTTGATGGATATTTGATATTTGTTGTGAGGATATTTAAACAGCAGACTTTTCAAAAATGTCATAGCTCAACTGAGAGGATGAGAACTAAATCGACTGTACAGGAAAGATGTAACGTTTATTGACCTTGACCATAGCTCCCCAGTGGCTCTCCTGCTCCAGGAAATATTCCTCGAAGGCTGACAGACAGTCCAAATGGTCCTGTGCTCTCTTCACATAGTTTTTAAAGACCGGTGCCCATTTCTTCAATAACTGAGAGGAGGACGAGAAAAGAAAAAGAGAAGAAAAGGAGATGATTAGTGTCTCTGCATCCCTACATCATGTCTACAGTTACATCACGTCTACAGTTGTGGAATGGCACAAGAAGTTTAAAAAGTGGCATCTTATTCACAGGCAGGAGGAGAGCAGCGTATTGGGGTGTGGTGAGCTGTGGGCCCTGTTGTTGGAATGGGAACTCCAGCACCACCCTGGTCAAAATCTGCATGACCTCCTTCAGAGTGATATTGTAGGCATACCTGTGGAGAGAAAGCACGTCAAGCTGAATGTACAGCAGCAATCCCTCTGAAGACGACTATGAAGCTCGGCAATGGTAATGCAAGAGAGTTAAGTTGCCCCTTACTTTAGAGAGTTGATCTCAAGCACCAGATTGTCACAGCCAATGTTTTCCTCCAACCCTCTCTGCAGAGTCCCCAGGACCTCCAACTGGAAGACTGCACGTGAACAGAGCAGAACACCCAGGAGTGAGAGAGGAGAAACACCTGTCCATAGACACAACTCTACTGTGTGGTAACAGGATGGCACTGACCCCCGCACCGTTTTATTTCTTTATAAAACAAGAGTTGGTAGTCGACTCACCTTTAAGTAGTTTTATTCTTTTATTTAGACAGCAGTAAAGTCGTGAGGGAAAGAGTAGTGGGGACACAGGAGGAAAAGCTCTGGGGAAGGATTTGATCCTAGGGCAGTAGGGCGCAATCGTGCCGTCCCAGAGGAGGGGGACTTAACCACTTTCTCTAGGGACAAACTATCCTCACCTTTGTCGTCATCCATTTCAGGGGAGGGGATGACTGGATCATCTGGGTCGTCGGGCTCGCTGGCCTCGCTTTCACTCTCCGGGTCAGGGTTCAACACCAAGCCTGGTGAACGGGAAACAAACCCAGGCTACTGTGATTTTTGATTGATTATGGGAAATGCAGTTTTTTTAGTGGGACGCATCATAGCCCATTGTGTTTACTTAAGTTCTCAAGGATAAACCATGCAAGCAAACCCAGCGGCTGGTTTACCCCATAGACAATGGGACAACTCTTCGTCTTCAGTGTCATCCAGACTGCTGGTCTTCCAGATGTAACCTTTTCCCTCAGTTCCAACCTCTGACGGGTTAAATGCTGGAGGACAGGAGAAACTATGAGTCTCAGGTTTTTATCTCACTGGCAGCTAAATCAAATCGTTTGTGAATTTCGGAATGTGGTCAACAAGTCAACACACACCTTTCTGTTTGGTTTTGTCTTTACTGTGACCAACTTCAGCATCGTCACTCAGGAATTCATCATCATCATCTTCCTCCTCCTCCTCTGGATGGTGCATGGACACCACCGTGCCTTCTGGGAGAGAGATGTTTGGTCCAATCACCACCTAGAAACAGTCCATGTGCAAATTAGGTCCCACTTCTTACATTTCTTTAGGCACTTAAAACGCAAAGTAACCACCAAAGTAACTTTCATCTTAGCGTTAGCTACCAGTTTATTACAAATAGAGATAGACAACTCCATTACATGCTGTCCTTACATTGTACGCCAGGACACACTGTTTATTAAGCCTGACGCCCTCTTTGACCTCAGCCTTTTCGCAGACCACAGACTGGCTGATTGCCACACTGCTGGCAATGTGAACATTATTCCAGATGTAGGCACGGTCCAGGATTACATTGTCACCTGTTGGAATACCAAAAAAAAAAAAGGAGTGTTTACTCAACTTGTATGCATTCCAATTAGAAATCTATATTTATTTATTTTCCAAACACACACACACACCTCTGGGGGAAAGTCTGTAATACAGGTTTAGTGACTGTTTAGTTTTGGGGGTAGTTACCTATGGTACAGTTGTTGCCGATGACACTGTTGGAGATGTGACAGTTGGCACCAATGCTGGTGTCACAGCCAATCAGAACGTTCTCCTCCATTTGGCTACCGTGGCCCAGACTGACTCCTGAAGCCCGGTAGACATTGTGGCGAGAGTGTGTGCAGCCCGGTCCCCTCTGATCTGTGAAGTTGGCCTCGGGCGTGAGGGGGTAGACCCACCGACGTATGAGGTCAGACGACACAGAGTCATACATGAGCAGGTTGGATACTCGGGCACCGTAACCATCCCTGGTGACATGCATGTGTATCTGGTTGCCCAGGATCTAGGTGGAGAGGGAATTAAATAGTATCAACTGTATTATGATTGAGTTGTGAAAAAAACATGCATTTGCGCCATCACAGAATCCAAATGTAAATCATTAATTAATAATTATTAATTATTATTATACCTCTTCATTGACCAAAATCCCTCTGACAAAGTCATTCCTAGTTTGGTAGTCAAAGTTGTCGGTGAAGAGCTCAGCAACCTGAAAAAATATGACAAAGGTGTTGTTAGCATTCTCAGCTATTGTGAAGTCCATATTTCTCTTATCTGCTTGGAAACGTGTAAATTAGCTATATAGCTAACTCTGGCCCAACGGCTGTGTTGTGCATGGCCCCTGTTAAATAAACAAATAAATACACAAACAAACTCACTTGTGGAGAGCAGATACTGATGTGGCAGTCCAAAAGGTCATGTCTGATTTCAAACTCATCACTTCCACTGTGGAAAATGTTCTGCACAAAGAGGAGCAACTGTTATTGGTCAGCTCACTTAAAGATATGATAAACTCCTACAGGAAACATGCAGTTACCATGGGGAACTGTAGCTTCTTCAACCCTTGTGTCTTCTGGTAGTGCAACACCCGCTGGCTCTTGCTGTCCACAGCAACAATGATGTCATCCTCTTCACAGCGGGACTTGTGACCCGGCGATGACTCCTTGAAGATCATCGTCATCACAGAGATATTCTTCTCCATCTTTCGCCGATGCCTTGAGTACACAAGCACAAACATATTTTGTCAACCTTTTCAGCAAAAGTTTTTTTTATTTTTTAATTTTTTAAATACAGCCCCACATACAATACATGTTTAGACCACAAACTTTGGATTAGACAAAAATAACATTATGCAAAGTATAATGAGTGGGAATCACTTAGATCATCTTCTCTCCTGACAATCACCAAGTGAAAAAAAGTGTTTTTTTTCCTCCAAATAACGTGGATGATCTCTCACCTGTGCTCTTGTAACGCCTGACTGACATCGACATTTGATACCACATCGCCGTACACCAACACAAAGTCTGAGCGCACAAGTGACTTTGCATCTACATCCCTCAGCACGTCGCCTAGGGAACGGTAGAGGTCTGAGGTGATGATGTGCACCGTGTTGGGAGAGGTAGGACGACACCATTTTGATTTCCTGTCAGGCAGGCAAAAGTAATGTCAAGTCAAATCAAATTTAGAAAACACTTTAAAAAACAAACAAACAAAGCAAGGTCCACCACAAAGTGCTTTACAGAAAATGTTTCGTAATTTATGCCGTTTGAGCAACTCACAGCAAGTGTTCCTTGATCTTGTTGGACATCCAGCAGCAGAAGACGAATGTTTCCTGCACCCCAGTTGAAGTAAGGAATTCCAAGGTATAGTCGATCATAGCAACATTGCCCAGTGGTAGTAAAGCCTGTGAACAATAAAAAACATGAGATGATATTTGCAATCAGAAAAATCAATACAAATACATTTAACAGCATGATGATGATGATGATAAACGGTACTGTTAAAAATGTGTTAAACTAATTCCAGCTACGTCTTATAACTGCAGCCCTGTCAATGGCAACAGCATGCGTACTAATGTGGACACTTAGCATTCTGGTTAGCTTACCATGCTACCTAGCTAAGGCTACATACTATTAGCATTCTGGTTAGCTTATCATGCTACCTAGCTAAGGCTATTACTATTAGCATTCTGGTTAGCTTATCATGCTACCTAGCTAAGGCTACATACCCTCGGCTGGTCTTTAGTGATCGGAAAAAACCTCCGGTTGAAGCTGTCTGCGACCAGGACAGCCTGCAGCGGCTGCTCCTCTTCCTCCTGCTCACCTCCACCTTTCCTGCCTGTGAGGCCGGCGCCTGAGCGGCTCTGTTTTCCTCCTTTACCTGCCATGTTTGACATCTAACGTTACATCCACACACTTTCATCAGATAGAACGACGGTGGCGGAATTGGGACAATTCTCTTTCGTCGGCAATATCGGTGGCCGATTATATTTCTCTTCTTCTTCGTTAATAATAGTATTAGTAACTAGTTGTAGTAAAATATATAGTTTGGATAACATTACGATTTGCTTGCAAACTTCTTATATTGAATTGCTTTTGAGTATTATATAACTATCGCTCAAACTAGGTTGATTTATATTTCTGTCCCATCCGAACAAACAAAAGTTATCATTCCCAGGATGTATTTTAAAAATAACTTTATTGTATAAATGCCCCAATGTCAAGTAATGCACCTCTGAATAAACATGTTATACTTAAACTAAAACAAATACATCTAGCTCCTGCCGTACAATAGTTTAGACAAGAACCGTCATTTACTGTTTTGTAAAAGCTCAACTGTTTCTCAGGATGTCCTCAAGATGAAGTCACCTTAAAACATACGTCTGATAAGAAAAAATGACTATTGGTGCTGTTCAGTAATCTTCTTTGCGTGCTCCAGCAGAGACTCATATCGAAGGGTCTTGGTCTTCCAGGAGGTTGGGATTCCCTCAATACCAATCTGGAAAAGTTACGTGAATGGTGTTAGTGGTATCCTCTCTATTCAGACACTAAAGCAGTCCTACGTTGTTATGTAAAGGGATTTTCATTGTGTAACATTGCATATGTCCAATGATTTAATTCCTAAATAATGAACGACAGACACACGTCTCCCGTACCTGAGCCCCAAGACAGGCTCCAATGAAGGAGCTTCTGCTACAGGTGCATCCCCCACAGCTCATGGCGTCCCTGATAGCCTGCTCATACTCCTTGGCTGTCAGGACCCCATGCAGTGCTGCTTGGAACGCACCAGGCAAACCTGTATTAAGATCACTGTATGATGTTATTGAAGATTTTCATCTTCATTTTCTCTACTGTGGTCTGCTGCAATTATTACCAGCAGTTGAGCACTAAACAGTTTCAATGTGGTTTTTTTTTCACTATACTACTGCTTCCTTGTCAAAAAGTACACCGTGCTGTTGTAAAAGCTTAAGGGAGTTTAGTGAGGATACCTCATGTGTTTGGGAACACAGTGGGGATTAGCTCCTGGGGAGTCTTGGATAAATTCTCCTTTACTTGATGAATGTGCCCTAAAAACCAATGGTAAAAAATGAGGGTCAATTTACAGTTATCACAATCGATTGAGAGAAACTCATATAAGTCGAATTGCTAAATCTAATAAATTTAATACCAGGTAAAACAAGTACAATTAATTTATTAAGAAAAACAAAGCAACTGTCTCAAAAATGCAAAATCCCTCTTTGAAGATGAAGGAGAGACCATTTATTACACAGATTAGCAAAAAAGAATCCCTTGAAATATGACTAAGATGTGATGTAAGTAGTGAAGTGACAATATGCTGTGGGCCTCACATACCAATCACAGCTTTGTCCAGATCCTGGGGCTGCTTTCTGTTAGGGTCACTGAGCTGACCAAGCACCGATTCCAAAGCATTTGGATCAGCCCCATTCAGGATAAAATGCTCCAGGAACCTGGAAGATAATCCCACGTGTAGTCTATTATTCACTCTGACATCAACCATGTTGCCCCGTCTACATTTACATCACAATGTACTGTGTAAATGTATTCTAATGTAGCACCAATTAACCAGGCCAAATTTATTTTACATCTGTTGTACTTGACAAATAAAGGCTATTTCAATTCTGAATGTAAAATGCAGATTTAACAGCATATAATTAAAAATTACTAATTAACAATACACAGTATTGTCTTGTAGTTATTACTCATAGTTACTACAAGTGCTAAGTGTACCAACCTAGCTGCTGCCAAGGTCTCTGCTACACAGGCATCGTTGTTCTGCGTGACACGGACAGCATCCTCTACCTTCTCTAGCATGTCAGGCTTCCCTGCATAAAAAGCCACAATAGGAGCCAGTTTTGCTACTCCATCCACCTGAATGTCTGTCTCACAACCTGAGTAAATAAAAGCACAACTGTTAGAGATGTTTCCCTGAGTAATGTCACAGTTAATAATATGAGATTATTTTAGTATTGCAATTTTACCTGTCTCTTCTTTGCCCGCATCCACATTTTTCAGGAAGCTCTTTAAACTTGCCTGTCTCCATGGTCCCTCTATGGGCAATTGAGGTCTTGGTCCTAGTATAGGAAAAATAATTGTTCTCTGCGGTTTTATGGTATAACAAAAATGTCATCAGCATTGTCATCGTCCCATGTAGCATAGAAATGATATGTTTTGCGTTTACTTTTATTTTGTCATTGTAACTGCTCATTTTCTGCACGAGTTGAAGGAGATAGATTAAATTTCCACATAATGCTAACAGCAGGCTATATCTTCCTCCCCTGCAACAGTTTTCTTACCTCCTCTCTCTCTGTAAGGATCATTGACAGGCGTGTCATACTCTGATCCTGGTCCAAAGAATTTCAATGTGCGTTTCTTCAAGTCATCAACATTTAGACCTAGTTAAATGGGAAGATGCAGTCATAGACAATATCCTCATATCCACCATAGAAGTCACACTGCAAAGCATGTGACCTAAAGAAAGCATGTGACCTAAAGAAAAAAAGATCACTGATCCCGTATTGTCGTCTAACACTTAAGGCGCTTTTCCACTGCACAGTACTGGCTCGACTCGACTCGCCTCGCTTTGCTTCCTTTTCCACTGCAAAAATAGTACCCCCCGATTGTAGCTGGTCACCATAGCGGCGCAGGATGTCGCGCTAGTGACGATTCTCTCTGGCCAATCAGCAGTCTACAGTGATTCTCTCTGGCCAATCAGCAGTCTACAGTGATTCTCTCTGGCCTATCAGCAGTCTACAGTGATTCTCTCTGGCCAATCAGCAGTCAGCAGTGGTTTTACGTCACATTTTGGTACTGCCTCAGCTCGCTTGGAACC
>OMKK01000132.1:4733-31523 GCA_900302305.1 Polymixia japonica | reverse complement strand
AGCCCAAACACATACTTTATACAGGCAGACACACACACGTCATAAGAACTGGTATAAACTGGTTTTCACACAAGAGATACACAAGATGCCTCTGACCACCAGCTCCCTTGATAGGTCTGGCCTTCAGAGAGTCAACGTATTCCATAACATACCAGCCGTTCTCCAAAACATTGGAGACACTGATTTACCAGCACTTACAGAAACAGTTTAACTCAATATTTTTCTAACACAATGTATAGCCTATAAAAAGAGATGTGCTGCCAGCGCCGTTCAGACTTCCACGCGACTCGGCTCCACATTCGCTACATTGTTGAAAGCCTGAGGTGAAGTTACAGCAAGATGTCCAAGAAGTCACCGTGTGGAAACATTTTAATGTTACTGCTGATAATCCAAAAAAGATTGAATGCCAAATATGCCATCAGAAATTGGCATACCATGGTGTCACTATGAATTTAAAGTAGCCTATATCATTGTCAGACTAATAGCAACATTAGGAACAAATGAAGCTTTGGAGCTTTACGAAAACTTCAAAGTATAACAAATGGCATTCAGCCAGCCCTAGAAAACAGACACAAGAGTGAAACTTGTTGCAACACAATTCTTAATTCATAAAGATGTAAGATTACATTTCAGCCATAGCCCACATTGGCATGTAACAATTTTAATATAGCTATCAAGTAATCCTCATAAATAACATAGTTTAGCTCTGTGAAAATAAACCCAAACTATCTGATCTTCCCATCCTGTCGCACCCAGACATTGTTGCAATTTAGCTGCCAGGAACAATGCCTAAAAAAAAATCCATGAGAACTATACAAATGGTTCCCCTCTCCATCATTCATTAAAATAAGTTTAAATTTTGTTTTGCATTAGTCCTGACATGTTTTACATATTAAGTGTGGCTTGAAGGGGCCCATACTATGTGTCCATTACTACTATCTATTGCTTTTTTTATTTGTTTTTTGTTTTGTTGTTTTTTTTTATCTTGAGTAGGCTGTCTTGAAAGTTGGGCTCTGTAGTATCAAATTAAGAGAAAATTGAAATAAAAAAAAAAGTATCATATACCATATTCAATTTCTTTTAAACAACTCAGAAGCTAAGCCTTTTACAGTATACTATTCATGCTGGCACTGAGTCACGAGCCCAGCCTCATTCACCTGATCAGAGTATAATAACATATCACACCATATAACAATAGCTATTTAGAAGCTATTTTATTAAATTTTTTTAGGTCAGATCAAGACATTACTCTAAAGTAAACTAATCCTAGAGCTTGCTGTGAAGAAACCATATACATAGAGCCTGATTCCACCTTTGAGCTATTCAAAAGCAACTGGAAACTATACAGATGCTGGGCTACAAACCACCCTCTGCTAAAGATGTGTTTTTTGACCATTTAACCAATATTCTTAAGCAACGTGATTGCAATAAAGAAGTGCTCCTGACTGGGAATTTAAACTGGGCTGACAAAACATGCAGAACGAGGCTAAAGGAAATTGCCGCTAAATTCCAATTTACCTAAATGACAAATCTGATCTGAGTCTGGTCTGACAAGGATAACAAAATCTTCAAAAACTCAACTGGAAAAATGTATTTCTTGCATCCCAAAGAAAAACCTAGATCACTTTGAGAATGAAATAAAGCGAACAAAATGGAATGATAAAATCTCTAGCAAAAATTGTGAACAGGCATGTAATGACCTTATGAACACAATCCAACAGACTTTCACTAAATGTACTAAAGTGGTGCTTTGAAAGCCCAAGTCAAAACAGAGCTTACCCTGGTTTAATAATACTCTATGGCAATTGAAACAGAGATTTTGCATTGAAATGTCTTTGAAATCCAGCCTGAATACTGACATTTATAAAGGACTGAGAAATAAAGTTATGATGTATCTTAGGAAGGGAATAGTAAAACTATGGAAAAACATTGACAAACTTACAGGAAAAGAACAGAGGTGGCGCTCTACAGCTTAAAGTAAATGGATGCAAGATGAGAGCTTAGTGGTTGCAACTACTTATAATGATTACTTTGTTGATTCTGTCCTGAAATTGGGTCAAATGTTTATATTAATAAATTCTCCCCAAATCCTAAATGATGACAGCAGTGCTTTTCATTTTAAACTCAAAAATGAGGAGAAGGTAAATAACACCATCTCTTCTCTGTTGAACTCTAGGGCAAAATATACTTATTATGGCCTTGATACTGTACTTCTTAAAAAGATTAACAGCTCCAGTTACCCAGATAATCAATTCAAGAGAGTATTTTCCCTTGTGCTATGAAGCCTGTCATCATCTGGAGGCCAACAGCAAGTGAGCAAGTACAGACCCATCGGTATACTTACTCCCTGCCATCTCAAAGGTTGCTGAAAAAGTTGTAGTGGAACAGTTCATAGCACATTTAGATTCAGAGCTTCACTTCATCCCATGCAGTTTGGGTTTAGAATAAATCACTGAATTGAAACTACATGTTGTTATTTCATATAGATGATTAAGGCAAACCTGGACAAAGGCGGTGGTAGGAGCAGTTTGCGTTGCTCTACGTAAAGTTTTTGACACGGTCAACCACAAGATTCTTCTTTCCAATCTGTCTAGATCTGTGTAAACACCTTAAACTGGATACAGTCTTATTTATCAGGACGATCCCAGTGCATGAGAATATAGAGCAACTTGTCAACACTAAGGACCTGCACCATGGGCGTGTCACAAGGCTCCATCTTAGGACCGTTGTTATAATACAACAATGAAGGGGTGGAATCCAGATGTATGCTGATGACATGGTCCTATACACTCATGGGAGGAATGCAGAGCAAGTGGCTGACAAACTATTATGGACGATGGAGAAAGTTGCCATGTGACTCAATGATTTCTGTCTCACTTAAAATGTGGAAAAAACAGTGACCATGTATTTCACTAGCCTAAACAATATACTGTATGACTATACTGACATTTTTATAAATAGCCAACAAATAAAAAATCTCTCTGAATTCAATTTCTAGGCGTTATTTTAGATCCTACTTAGTTTTAAAAAGCATATAAAAATGGTTCACAATAAAGTTTAAACAGTTTCTGTTAGCCTACATTAGAAACTCTCTTACCTTTGAGACATCTAGGCATTTTTATATGCTATTTTTTTCTCACTTTTCATATTGCATCACATTAATCTATTTAGAATCACTGTATAAACAAGCACTCAAAATCTTCGATAGAAAACCATGGCGTTATCATCACTGTCATATACTCTCTAAGCATTATAAACTTTGATCATTTCATTATGTAGGCTACAGCCTACTCATGTGTCCGTTTAGTATTCAAGATATTACAAAATATTGCCCCTCAACCATTAAAGTCTTGTTCAAGATGTAAATTAGCTATCTATCTAACTCTGGTATAGAACCGGTTCTGTACATGGTCCCTGTCAACTAAACTAATAAACTAAACTCCGCTTTGATCAGAATAACAGGGTTACAAAGTCAACCACTAGAGGGGAGTGTAGAGTTCCCAAACGAGGCACCACCGTTGCACAACCTATCTTCTCGTTTAAAGTGGCAATCTGAAAGATCTCCCGTTTCGTTGTCTTTGGCGGCACCTATGGCGAAAAGTGGCAATTGCAGGTGTGTAATTGGACGTCACTTCAAAGGGAAAACGCGTCACTAACGCTAATTTGAATGCGTGGCGGGATTAGTCGCCACACACACCGCAATACTCATAATACTGCAAATGCAAGGGCTTTCATCAGTGGACTATAAGCTCAATCACCATTATGTTACCTTATTCGGCAATAATAGTGGTTTAACAGACATTTATTTAAATTAAAATCTTCGGAGATCTTCGAGATTGCCACATTAAAGCAATAACAAAAATCGAGTATCCTAATCTTCCTTCTTCCACTTTCTCATGTAAAGTAAAACAGCGGATTACAGTGGTTGCCGCCTATGCTATATCATGACATTTGTCGGGTGGTTGGTTGGGTGGGTGTGGATGTGATCGGATGCAGTAGCTGCATGTTTATAATCGTATTACTGAGTATCTCATAGCAAATATTTTTGTATAACACATTGTTTGGTGATACACACAGCTAAAATGTACAAGTATTACTACAGTAATGCCGCACCCAGTCAAATTTGAATAGTGTCTACAGTATAAATTAAAAAAGAGAATTTTCCAATACTTCATTAGTTGCTTTCATATTGATGTTTTCTAGAGATTAAAGTAAAATTGGAGTGGAGCTCAACGGGACGTGACTTTCCAACTAACAAAACAATTTTGATAATCAAACATGAATATGAATTCGGGGCCTCCTAACCACACATCTGTCCCATCAGAGCTGGGTCTTGGGTTCCTCATGTTTAATAAAAATATGGCTTTATTGTCAGTCTGCAAGGTGAGTTCATGTAGGATTTAGATCAGTTAGAGGAACTCTGCCTCGTCACTGCAATGAAGCGAAGTCAACCGATTCATCATTTATTTCCGTGTCCCTGCCGTTTTATATAAAATGTAATTGGACAATGAAACTGTTGGCATTTGATTGGCTGCAGAGCTCCTCCCGTTCTAGAGCGTTCTTCGTAGAAATGTCAATACATCGGCGGTTATAGAGCAGTTCCTTTCATTTCACACAGCGAGGAAGATCCCGTCTGATAATTATAGGCTGAAACTAACCAGCGGAGGCGGTTTCATTTAACGTTAAACTGTAGGATTACAAAAGGGTAAGTAAACGTATGTTTGTTGTAATGTGGTTTCATTGTTTTCGAAGAATGATGCGGTGGAAATGCGCATTTAGCGTTAATGCGGTGCATTTATGTATTTGTTGTTAGTTCGAGTTTGAATGTGTTCCCTTGACATATTTTTGTTGTAATAACGAGAAGGTCTCTTTGTCGAGTGTCTTACTTCGTTACTTTACTTAGTTAGATAAACCTTGAATCTCAAAAACGCAGTTACTAGCGACGTTAACTCAACTAACTAGCTTACTTTGGTTTAACGGCGTTACGCCACAACTTGACTTTGCACCCTGTCCGCCGGTCAGGAGAGACCAGCAGGTAAGACATGACGCAGTAGCTGACAAGTTGATGCCTGTCAGCTGAGTCAAGCTGGGCTTGGCTGTCACGTATCAGGACTTTTGTTGGGCAAGGTTAAATGAGGTAGCTTGGGGGAGGGATGGGCTTAGATGACTTGCGCGGCGTACTTCCCGTCCGGAATTATTCATACAAGGAAGCAAATCGAATGTTCCAGAAATTCGTCAACAAACCAAATATGGGTATGAAACACGCCCTGTTGTCTTATCTGCTGTGGGTTGCACTAGTGTTCCCTGCTAGATTGCACAGATCATGGTGCAACAATAATGTTCCCCGTGACAGTAAATAGTAGAATTGATGCAGGTACAATGTCTCTATGTATATCAATAATTGGATAGCTCATAAGCCCCATCAAGGCTTGCTCCATATTGTGTGGATGTTATCTGGTCTGCTGCTGTAGCAACAGTAAATTGCCTCCCAGTCTGTTGCCATAATAAAGAAAGACAGCAGTTGTTGAACTGTCAGACGTGGGAGGCTTGAAAACAGGTGCTGTGGACCTTCATTGTGACAGTTAGGTTCCACTTGGGTGAGCTGTTGAAACTCTAATAATAGCATCATGCACTTTTTCCATACAAAGGTGTACGGCAGCTAACCGTACTGCTTTGTAAAGCCCACTAACCTGTCATTCATACCCAAACTTACAAAATCATCAACTATGTTGTAGGAAATCTCTCTCTCATCAGACTCTTTTTCTTTGTGCTAATCTGTGCTAAATGCTAATCTGCCATAATTCAACAAACAATTATTTCTCCCATGACCTCAGAAACCATGTCAAAGGGACCAGCTGTCGGCATTGATCTGGGCACCACCTACTCCTGTGTAGGGGTCTTTCAGCATGGCAAAGTTGAGATCATCGCAAATGACCAGGGCAACAGGACCACACCCAGTTATGTTGCCTTCACAGATTCAGAGAGGCTGATTGGAGATGCAGCTAAGAATCAGGTGGCCATGAACCCAACCAACACAGTGTTTGGTAAGAAAATGTTCTAGACAAATTAAGTATGTGTCGTGAACTCTGCTGGTTTTGCTTATTCAACTCTTCATTCTCCCTGCAGATGCAAAGCGCCTGATTGGACGTAGGTTTGATGACACTGTTGTCCAGTTAGACATGAAGCACTGGCCATTTAAGGTCATCAGTGAGTCATCACGCCCCAAAGTGCAAGTGGAGTACAAGGGAGAGACCAAGGCCTTCTACCCAGAGGAGATCTCCTCCATGGTGCTGGTCAAAATGAAGGAGATCGCTGAGGCCTACCTTGGCAAAGTAAACAGAATACTTTACTTTATTCATATTTCTGTGTTGTGTGCATTCTTTTTTTTATGAGTTTGGGGGTGTGGGCCTCCATAAGTCTGGTGGTCTGCATAGGCAGTACTGTGTACATCTCTTGAATGTCCTCTGTACAAAACGCAAATGTGAATAATTCACACACAATTGACATACTGTTCACTACAATCATATTGTATACAGGATATAAAATGAATCAGTATTTTTTTTTTATAAAACATTACATTTTATAAAAAGGTATAAATGGGAACAATGGATGAAGCTCACAACTGTCATTAATGCCTTATTGGTTTCCCTTCTACAGTCCGTGACTAGTGCTGTGGTGACAGTGCCGGCCTACTTCAACGACTCTCAGCGTCAGGCCACTAAAGACGCAGGGACCATCTCAGGACTTAATATCCTCCGTATCATCAACGAGCCAACAGCAGCTGCTATTGCCTATGGCCTGGACAAAAAGGTTATTACTTTTTTTTAAATATATATATAAGCTGCAGCTTTCTAGATAATGCATATTTAACTGCGATTACGAACATCAGTTTGTCAGTACTTAGAGTCAGTAGTTGCGTGTTAAAGGCCCAGTCTATAATTGTGGTGCAACCTTATGAAAGACCGTTACTCCACTACAGGCCTTGTTTACATGTGATTTATTAGAGTGAAGATCTATTTTTTGAGTTTTGATGCAAGTACTGATGGTATGTTCAGTCTTAACATGAGTTTTACATGTGTTTTGAAACTGTCAAAAAGTTTATAACCTTTATAACCACTGGATTATAATAAACCTGTATTTTCAGTTGATAGATAACGCTAGTTCCAAAAGGTTTTTCTTTACAGTTCAAGCTCTTCAAATTAAGATGACCAATTATACTCTTCATACTGAGATGACCAATTTGAATTACAGGTTGGATCGGAAAGAAATGTTCTTATCTTTGACCTGGGTGGTGGCACATTCGACGTCTCCATCCTGACTATCGAAGATGGAATCTTCGAGGTGAAGTCTACAGCAGGGGACACCCACTTGGGGGGAGAAGACTTTGACAGCCGTATGGTCAACCACTTCATCTCAGAGTTCAAACGCAAGTACAAGAAAGACATCAGTGACAACAAGAGGGCTGTGCGTCGTCTGCGCACAGCTTGCGAGAGGGCCAAGCGCACCTTGTCCTCCAGCACCCAGGCCAGCATTGAGATCGATTCTCTGTACGAGGGCATCGACTTCTACACCTCTATCACCAGAGCCCGCTTTGAGGAGCTAAATGCAGACCTATTCCGTGGCACACTGGACCCTGTGGAAAAGTCTCTCCGCGATGCAAAAATGGACAAGGGTCAGATCCATGACATTGTCCTGGTGGGAGGCTCCACTCGCATCCCCAAGATCCAGAAGTTGCTGCAGGATTACTTCAATGGGAAGGAACTTAATAAGAGCATTAACCCTGACGAAGCTGTGGCCTATGGTGCAGGTATGGCCTCTGCGTGTTTTGTTTTTAACATTCCTTAATAGCTAACCCATTTGAAAATATCTTGCTTAAGAGATTATCTGACAAATGTTTAGCTACTGATTTAAATCACAAATCCATTTTGTTTTGTTTTGCAGCTGTCCAGGCGGCCATCTTGTCAGGTGACAAGTCTGAGAATGTGCAGGACCTGTTGCTGCTGGATGTCACCCCCCTGTCTTTGGGCATTGAGACTGCTGGAGGAGTTATGACTGTACTCATCAAGAGGAACACTACCATCCCCACTAAGCAGACCCAGACGTTCACCACCTATTCAGACAACCAGCCTGGTGTGCTCATTCAGGTATGACTACCATCATCTTTCAACCTAGCAGAGTTATTATAGTAATGTATATACATTGAAAATGCTTTTTTTTGAAATAGTAGATTTAGATGTTAGTCACTTTTAAAAAAGTTAATGATTCAGGGAATTAATTGCCATTATTGGCTCAAGGACCTTGCCCTGTGATTGTGTTTGCAGGTGTATGAGGGTGAAAGAGCAATGACTAAAGACAACAACCTTCTGGGGAAGTTTGAGCTGACCGGAATCCCCCCAGCACCCCGCGGCGTTCCTCAGATCGAGGTGACCTTTGACATTGACGCCAATGGTATAATGAATGTGTCTGCTGTTGACAAGAGCACTGGCAAGGAGAACAAGATTACAATCACTAACGACAAAGGTAGATATTGGAGAACTCAAAACACAATTGATGAAATTTGACTTTTGTTTACAGTCATCTGAATGTTCTAAACCAAAACAAAACATGCTTTGTTCTGAACTTTATCAGGTCGTTTGAGCAAGGAGGACATTGAGCGCATGGTCCAGGAAGCTGAGAAGTACAAGTCTGAGGATGATGTGCAGAGAGACAAGGTGTCTGCCAAAAATGGCCTGGAGTCTTACGCCTTCAATATGAAGTCCACCGTGGAGGATGAGAAGCTCAAAGGCAAGATCAGTGATGAGGACAAACAGAAGATCCTGGACAAGTGCAATGAGGTCATCAGCTGGCTGGACAAAAACCAGGTATACATTTCTATTGAGGTCTAACCATTTTTTTTATTAATGTCATTCTTTTTTGTCGTTTTTATTTTTTTTAATTTCAGTGTGGCATCAGATTGATATTTTGATTCGATTTCAATTTTTTCCTCTCATTTTAGTCTGCAGAGAAGGAAGAGTTTGAGCATCAGCAAAAGGAGTTGGAGAAGATGTGTAACCCCATCATTACCAAGCTGTACCAGAGTGCTGGAGGAATGCCAGAGGGGATGCCAGGGGGCTTTCCAGGGGCTGGTGCTGCCCCCGGAGGAGGAGGATCCTCTGGCCCCACCATTGAGGAGGTTGACTAAACAAGAACATTCCACAAATTGTCCACTAGCTTCTTTTGTGGATATTGCACAGAGTGATGCCACGATAACTGCACAGAATTTGCCAAATTATTGTATTGAGAATCTTTAATAATCTGTTTTTATGGGATCAGTTGTTATTTGTATATGCTTTGCTAAAAGCAGTAAACTCCACTGTGGCCTACAGGTGGCTTTCTCTCAATGCTGGGTTCAGTATTGTTTACATTGTTTACAATGTTTACATTACGTGATTTTCTTCCTGAGTTGATCTATGAGGCTCAAATATTTTATGTTATACGTTATTGCTCCAAGTTTTGCAAGACACAAAAATAAAGATTAAAGATAAAGATAAATTCTGATTTGTGTGTGTGTTTCATGACTTTTACCGTATATAATACCAGGATGACATTCCCCTGTCTGTTGTGGACATTATGTACCATAGGATAGCTGCTACGTTGTTGTTTTTCAACTGATGACGAACAAATATTTTTGTTAATCCCATTTATTTAGCTTATTCTTCAATTGTCAGGAAATGGCAGGTGTGTAGCAAAGTTCACGGGGATAACTGCTCCATGTGGTCATAGGTCACGGGGGCCACTGTCGGTGTGTGTGGAAGATGTTTGGCAGGTCAGCGTGAGTTAGAGTTTCTTGGGCATTCATGCATCCGGTAGGCACACATGTAGAAGATACCTGGAAGAGAAAGATCCAAGTTACTTAAATCACGTATATACCTATTATTGTGCAGTCAAACAAGTAATGCTGAACATTTGAATGAGGGTACAATTAGTGCCCTCCAGAGGTTGGTAGATGTAAGTACACATACCTGAGAAGAACATGAGCACCACTGCCACCCAGCCCATTATATAGGACCAGGAAAACCGCCAGTTCCCATAGCGTTTACCATAGTAGTTGACCGTCACTCCCGTGTAGACAGCCATTGCCAGCAATACGAAGAAGCCTGCAGATAGAAGATAAGATCAATGAAGTGAACGCTGTCACAGTTAATTCTGCATTTGAGGACATGGCATGAGAATATGGGAGAGGAACTCACAGGAGATGAAGAAGAGGATGCCGGCTGCAAATGTCTTGTCAAACCCATCAAAGGAGGAGTAGTGGATGAACGCCATGACGCCGATCACAATGCCAACGAAACAAGCCAGCAGGGAAAGGATCATAAAGGCTCGGGTTGCATCCCAGTACGCTAAAGGTGAGCAAAGAGAGGTCAAGGCCGAGACGCTGGAGAGCATGTCGACTATGAAAGACACTATAGGCCTACTCTATGGAGTTAACAATGTAGTAATTACTGATGCATCGCTGTTTGTCTATTAACATTCCACTCACACAATGTAATATTTTGGATACATAAAAACCTTTTGAGCTATTTGAAAGATCTCTTGGTAATATTTAGCTAGCTACCTTTTACATCAGAGTCTCATTTGTTCTCAACCAAATACCATCAACCAACTCAATAAAGCCCTAAACTAAGATTGGCTGCCCCAGTGTTCGTTAGGGTTAGGTCATTAGGTCAGTGTTCATCAGGTCATTAGGGTTTTGAGTGTCAAGAAACAACAAGATCTGTCAGCCATTCAAATTAAATGGTAGGTGTTTTACTCTCTTACCAATGCTGTCTGTGTGTATCATACATTTCCCAGGCACACAGTACCGCCACAGGCCCTGGTGCATGTAGTTGTTAGAGTGACGATACTGCATCCAGTAGTCAGTTGCCGTGGAGACAATGAGGAGTATGTTCCCGACTCCAGCACAGAACAACCCACCTCCCATGAAGCTGTACATCCTGCCAAACACACTAACTAACACAGAGGAACACAGAGTAGGTCAGGGCCCTGCCATATCTTCCCCAGTACCATACCAATAACAGTGGGCACTCCAGGTTATAGAGCATAGAGTACACTGACATGAATAAAACAATACATTCCAAATACTTTCAGAATATATTGAGGATACGAGGATGTTATGATTGAGTTGGAAAAATAAAATTCTAGGTAGTTATTAAACAATAACACCGAGAGGAACTTTGTAAGATAGAAAGCTCAGTCTTTAGCTCGGTAATAAATACTGCAACAAGTTTCCATGACAAGGACAATGAATTACTCTTTATCGATGAAAAAACCTTTGCACACATATACACATAGAATATCACATAGACACACAAAGTTGTATATTGATTGCCTACCTTAATCTTTTTTTTTACTCAGAAAAGTCAAAGATTCCAATATAATGGGGTTGTCAAAGCACAGAGGAGCCCAATATTGCCCTGGATGGCAGGAAAGTTTTGTTTGTGCATAGGAAACCAAGCGAACAAACTGCCTGATGGAACAATGGAGCATGCTGAGCCACAACCAATCACAGGGGATGAGTTTTGTGTTTTAGGGAATCTGCTGAAAATACAAAACCGTTAAAGCGCTGTGCAAGTCCCAGTAATACTGATGACACAGTGCTTTCAATTCAAACTGCTGCACAACCACCCACAACCAATAGTCTGCAATAGGTTCCTGCAGTATTGCCGGAAAAGTTATTTTAGCAAAGTTTATTTCAGAAGTGAAATGAATTGAAGAAACCTAAAAGTGGGTCATCTCTTTTGTGAATTTTGAACTGCGCTTCAGTTAATGTATTTCATTTTTGGGTAAATTTTACTGTTTTATGTTGATGGAAAAGCGACATTATTTTTTCACTGAAGGTTGCATTTAGAATTTAAACATCAACAACAAGGATTTGCCACTAATTTTGATACCCATACTTTATATACTGTAGCTTTCAAATATGTTTTGCTGTTATAGCTGGTATACGTGCTTGTAATCTTCTGCTACATTAAAGTCTAAACCTACACAGCTTTTCATGCATGTGGTATACAATTATGGTAAACAACATATTAAATATTATATAATCAGTGTTCAAAGGTGGAGAACACATTTTAAGAGGATAATTCAACATTATATTAACTCTTAATTTGAGTTCAAGTCCTTGTATTGCTACACAGTCAGTCTAGTGGAACTTGTTTCAGTACAGATGAAAAAATTCTAAAACATAACAACTGCAAAATTGAAATAAACAACTGACAGGCAGCATTAAGCAAAACAATGGCATACAAATAATATACATTCAAGTTCACACAGGACAAGATAAATACGCTTGGAGAGCATTGTATAACGAGGAGTGAGGAGAGAGAGTGGGTGTCTAATGGTTCGAGTTCAGAATCTGTACAACTTGGGAGAATAAACTATGGTGAAAGTGTTTTGTCTTTCCTAGGACCTGTAGCATCTCCCAGAGGGTAGGAGTTGAAAGAGAGAATGAGCTGGGAGGGAAGCGTCTGATTATTTTCTTTGCTTCCTTGTTCTGGTGCAGCTGTTGTATGGAGAAATGCTGCTTCGTATGAAAAATTCAGGGAGAAATGGTAGAATTGTTTTTTTTTATAAACAAGTCAAGCACATAATCAGAGCATGCTTATTAATATAGCTTATTATAAAGAGTTTGTTTTCATAGTGACTTTTGTACTTTTGTACTGAATTTAAAAATACATTTGGAATAAATGCTGACAATTTAATCCTAATCCTGTCACAAAAAACCATCCCATTTCAACAAAGGTTTCTCTTCTTGGTTGCTCTTAAATTATGTCATGTGCCTTGCAATTACAGAATGCCACCAAAATCTACGGGCTCGCCGAGCAGCACAATTATCATGCATGACTTTCATAATACCACTAGATGGTGCCTTTTATCAAGTCTAGAAACACATAAAATACAAATCTGCGGACTTTTGGATTATATTCAGTCACATTTATAAATGTCCAGCGCCACAGATGGGCTTGTAATATCACGTTTGTTCACTGTGAGATTCTTACTCAACTAGGATGCTTTCTGCCAATGGAATGTGTCATTAAGATACTGTTTGTTGCTGTACCTTGCTTTGTGTCCCGGTAAACATTCTTTAATATTAACCCAAATAGATCAGTCCCCCTTTTATTAATCTCATCGTGAAAACATCGGTGAACACAAACATCTAAAAATATAATTGGAATATTTGTTGCAGAACAGAATATTTTCAATTTATCAGAACGTCCTATCTAATGATAGATCCCCCCTCATCAACTACAGAGAAAATAAAATAAAATTAATCTCCAGTAGTCACTTATACTACATCATTTTCTGTATATTGATAATCTCATAATCTGGATTTCCAATAATATTGAATCTAAAAGAGCATAATGGTGGTTATTGTATGATATTTTAAGGCAGTACTTAAAATTCTTTAATGTCTGTTACAATTACATTGTACAGCAGAGGACACACACATGCACACACACGCACAGACAGATGTGAAGTGGCCATTATGTTGTCTCTGTAACTGAAAGTCGCTGTTTGAGCTGAACAGTGGGTAAATCATAGAGACCCTAATCCATGCTACAAGCCTAAAAGCATAAACAGTAGAACCCCTCTAAATTGCATAACTCCTTTAAATTGCATTGGATTATCAGTATACTCTTGCATGGTGGTATCTAGAGGGTATTCGCCTCAGGCAACAGATTCCAGCTCACTTTGGAATTTGTACAACTGCCTTCCCACCAAATTGAAACTGCTTTAAATCAATGTCTCCACAAGAGAAGCATGATCAGAAATGTAGAACATCTTTTAAGTCCCAACGCTGTTGTATTTCGAGTCAATAAGGCATGGGTAACATCCTCTCTTTTGCTACGTTCTTCTGATAGTTTGAAACCCCTCCAAACTTGAACCAATAAATTACCCCAAAACCGTTCAGATTCTCAGCATCTCCCTTGTCAAATATCCTCAATAACATGATCTCACAACATGATCAGACTATCTCAGAGTAGCACGAGAAAGAATTCAATACACAATAAAGCAACTATCCACACTGATGTCACTGCTGGGAACTCTGGATAATGAGCTGGATTTTATTTTAGACTCAGATTCCACAGACCGTAGGCAAGTATGGCTCAGGTGGAAAAATGTAAGCTCACACCTCCCTCTGTCTTTTTCGCTCTCTCTCTCACAACTTCTCAATTTTACTAATGCTCCTGGCAAGGCAGTCGATTTAACACTCTTCAACACATATCCTCTCTGTTATGTCACAGTACAAAATGTATATCCTGTTCAGTTACCCTCCTTGTTATAATAATATGGTAATATTAGGTTTCTAATATTTAGATAGTATACCAAAATATTGCATAACATTTTACATATCACAGAAAACTATCATTTTGTGATATTTATTTCAAATATTGAGAGAAAGCATTTTTGTTACAAATATTTTATTGGCCAATTTACAAATCTTGACAGAACTAACACACTGGTGATCAACAGGAGTAGGCCTACAGTACACAATCACAGAGATAGAAACTGTAACACACACACACACACACACACACACACACACACACACACACACAGCTTAGTGACTCATATCTTGTTTCATATCTTTCATCAAACATTATCCTGAATTCAAGGTAACAGTCAACATAAATTACATTCAATAATCTGCTGTACAATATGTAATAGGTACATTTCCTTCCCATTTTCAAAAAATACAGTATTCTTTCCATCCTAGATCATTAAAGTATCATACAATATCAGATCACATCTTTAAAAAGTTGCAAAGATGTCTATATACATGTGGAGGCAGGGCAACATAAATACAAAACACAAAAATGAAGTATAAATTAATGAATAAAATACTGAATACAGATATCAATAGTAACTGAAAAGGCAGGTGGCAAAGCCTTGACGCGGTCCCTTTTGTCTTCAGTTTTTCTTGAGATACCATGGCAGCAGGTTGATGATTCACAGACAGAAAACCAGGGAAAACCAGAATGTCGTGTCACGTAATCTGCTTCTGTCTATATGAGGTTCTGAAAGCAAACAAACACAGTCAGTAATGGAAGTGGTGCAGACGACTAATCCTGATGCTGACAGTGTAATTTAGCTACAGCTTAACCACAGAGACATTATGAGTGTGTTGGCTGTGATGCAGCATCAGAGTTATGTTACCATTAACGCCATTGTCATTGCAATTGTGCACCATTGCCTAAACGGTTTTTGCCAAAACATTGTTATGAAAATATAGGTCTATTGAACCCCACTGACCATAAACAAAAAAAAAAAGTAAAGTTTAAAATAATTAAAAACCTGATGTTTTTTTTAAAAACTTTTTTTTTTTTTTACCTGTATTTATTTATGGAGGTTTTGCTGAGCATGCATGCATTTATAGTAACACTCTGCTTCACATTAATAGTTACAAGCCCTTTTCTCTAACCTGTAGGGTGCCACCAGCACTCCAGCACTGTAAAAACTCAAAAATCAAAAATACAAACATATTGCATCTTGGATAAACCTGAGTTTTTAACTTTGTAGACAAAAGAATGTGAGACGCGAGACAAGAGATGTGAACTCTTGTTGGGTCACTGTGTCTGTTGGTTTCAATTCTGTACCAATCAGGCACCGATTAAGACCTGGAAAAAACATCTGGCATTAATTCTCTTGAACTGGTTGACAAACAGCCAACATTGCAGTCACTCTTGACCTAAGGCTGACTCTACATGCAAGGGTGTCGAGCCCTGCTCTGCAGTCCCTTTGTCTAAGCATACCTCGTCTCTTCTCCGGGCAGATTCAGAGCCCCTGGGTCCAGTGGAGGAGCGTGGGTAGACCCCTCCCCTTAGGGACCCATAGCCTGACATATGCACCTTGGGCAGGAAACTGGACTGGCCGTATGGGATTACATTCTCATCTGCAGATGACAAGATAACACCAATTACTGAGTGCAGCTGGAATTCTTCCATGGCTTCTTCCCCTCGGCTGTCACCTGACTGAACTCCATACTACTATCACCACGGTGATAGCCCCCATACCCAGATACCTCCTCACCCCCCTACCCCGCCGGTCACCACCACACACACCTTCCTCCAGTGACTATACATTGTTCAATGTCTCTGCCTCACTGGCTGTTGGCTCCTACTCACTGATACTGCCCACTTCTGTACTACACAACACTTACCTCACCAACTGCCTGACACTTACCTCATCAACTACTTACATGTACTTATACCCGTCATTACCTTATAGCCATTACATTACACTTGTACTTATCTGCACTATTTATTTTTGCCCACTGCAACTTCTGCATATGTTCATTCTGTATATATATATATATATATATATATATATACACACACACTGTATATATCTTGCATATTCATATCCACTGTTCATACTGTTTATACTGTTAATACTGTACATATCTAGCAGACCCTCTCTGTTATCTATTTATTCTATTCATCACATTGTGCTTTATTACCTTTTAGCACTCTGGTTAGATGCTAAACTGCATTTCGTTGTCTCAGTACTTGTACTTGAATCTAATCGAATCTAATATAATATAACATAATGGCTCTCAAACCATACCTCTATATGAGATGAAGCAGACCCCCTGCTACTGTATCTTAGAGCATTCCTATTGGCTGTGTGTGCACTTAAACTGATGGCTAATGGCTCCTTTGAAATCCAAGGGGGGTTTTTATGCACAAGAAACAATTACAATAACAGCATGTTGTTGTCTTTTTACATCAATCTATTTTTAGTTCATTGACAGCTGTGCGACTATACTGTGTGTCTGTAAAAGTGGTGGATTATGGCATACCGTACATACCCTGTGATAACCACTTTGAAGGCCCTCTCTTCTCTGGCGAGAAGTGCTCTCCCCTCTTCTGAACGGTGGGCGAGTCGCTCCCTCCTCTTCCTTCGCTGTCTGTTCTGCTGCTTCCGAGCACATCAGCCAAGAGCTGCAGGGAGTAATCTGTAGGGGGAGGGGCTGGTGGAGGGGGCAGATCTGCAAAGGATTGATGGTTGATGATTAGTATCTCTGGGAAAAGAATACCGCACTAACTATCTTTGGACTAACTGTCTTTTGTTGGACGGCAGCAGTACCACAACCTAAAGAACATGACTGGCCTATGCCCACAAATAATGCTGATTGAAACATGTCAATGTAAAAAAATAAATAAATAAATAAACGCTTAAAGGTACTATATGTAGTTTATAGCGGCCTCTAGAGTTTGCTAGTGGCATTTATCAACTGTCGCAAAGCCAAACTGACGTGCGATCGTTTACATTCATGACTGAGTGCTGTTGGACTGCTGCCGTCTGTTGTCGTGTGGTGTCTGTCGAAATGCCAACATGTTCACAGAGGAGGTAAAGTAAAACTGTCATACTTTTATATGCTGTAAAGCAAGATGTCATATTTCCCAGGAAATCCAGGCAGACGAAATTGCAAAGTAAGTACAAGGCTTCTAGGAAACTGATCTGAACCGCAATTTCTTCATTCTCCCATGTCCATTACACTATGCGATCACCAGAAATGTTATTATTATCTGTTAAAAGCATAAAACTATATATAGTACCTTTAAGCAGTGTTTACCTATGAAAATGTGTAGCACTCTTACTCACCCACTTCTCAAGCAGTGAAAATAAAGCAGACGTTACCGTAGCTACACGACGAGCTATGTGTCATACCTGCGTGGTTGTGTAGTTCTCGCCTGAGTTGTCCGTCCTTGGGGGTTTTCTTCTTACTCCTGGATCTGTGCGTCTGGGCTGCGGGGCTGGACTCGGCTGCCAGAGCGGGAGATTGTCCTGACGGGAAAGAACACTAATGTCATCCTCCAGAAACTAAGAGAATTCTGAGCTACAGTTAAAATAAATCGGACTTGATTGTACATGTACAAATACTTTCTGTTAGGTAACATCATAACCTAAATTGTACGTGACACTGTGTGGTTGTGCGATGACTTTCGGAAACTCCCTTCTAAGGATGCAGGGAAACAAAACAGAGCCAAATAGTGAATAATACCAGTAAGGATTTGTGCTGCGAAACCAGACGGCAACTAACCTTTGTTAAGGTCCTCCCCCTTGAAATCATCTGCCCATTGGCTAGTGTGGTACACCTCGCCGACATCTCGGACCTCCTTATTTGTAAACAGATCTGGGTTGGACCGGGTCACCTGGGAAGCTGAACCGTGCCGGGCCAACAGGTCGAAGTGCTGCAGCCGCGGGCTGTCACTGGGCTTGTGCTTTTCCTGTTGGGGGGAAGGCGACAGCTTGGCGGATGACTGCAGGCTGTAGGTCAGCTCTTCACCTTTGAAGGGCAGGCTGGGGAGCTCCTCCCTGGAGCTGTCAATCAGGTAGGTTCTGGCAGGCAACGGAGGACACCAGTCTTCATCATCCTCATCAGAGCTAGTGGATAGACAGTGAGCAGCGTGAGTTAGAGTCCTGCATCGGGTTGGATCCCCGCGAGTAACCCGCAAGCTAATCAGCTGACAGGTGGATTTATAACGTCTTTAGAACTGACAGGTTGGTTTGCAGGTCAAACGATGCGTATTTCGGGTCGGTTACGTTTCATTCCTAATAAAATTATTTCCATCTCATCTGTTTTTGGCATTGCCTCGAAATATATACAGTATTTGTGGCTGGTATTTTTTCAATAGGCTGGGAACCTCTGCCAACATGTCAAACCTGCCTGGATATCAAGTGATAATACTGTAACCTTAACAGTCACTTTTAACTTTGACAGCCATAATATAAAAAAAGAAAACACCACTACGACCCTCTTGACAAATCCACGTGAAATTAGAATTAAAAAGGGAAAACAGTGGAGAGTTATAGCGAACAAGAACAACGTCAGTGATGTACGCTGTCAACTTAAGTGCCGTCAGGGCTAATTTAATGGTGGACGTGACATTGAAAATAGAAACGACTAATCCAGACTGTCAGATGGTGGCTAATGTCATTACAAAAGACACAGCACAGTCAGAAAAGCCCCCCACAACCTCCAGCCCGTTATGTCCACAATCTAATCTGTCAGAACTCGTTAGAGGAGACGCTCCCCTCCATAACCCCGATACCCGAGACACGTTACCCAGCCTACCCACCGCCTGCAGACATAACTGATCTTAATTCCACAACTCCCTAAACTCAAAACTTCCCTCAAGTTTTGTTTGACAGCCCTGTCTGAGTTATAGGGCAGGTTTGATATCCATCTGCATTAACTCTCTCTGTCACACAGAGAGAGTAAATAGAGCAGAAGCCTTTAATCTAATAATAACAACCTACAGTACTTAATGAATGCGAATAAGACGGTACACAGCGCAATCGCATTGTTTGAGAAGGACAAAGACTTGGTGCTAAAATGAGGGTAGAGATATGTAAATTAAGACTTTAATCCCCCTTCATCTCTGCTGCGGTCGCTTGAGAAAATATTTAGGCTTTCTAATGATAAGCTTTACCTTGGCCGCTCCTCCTCCTGGTCCCTCTTCGTGTGACCTCTCTCTTTGTTGGCGGGAAGTGGCAGAGACAGAACGTCTGCCCAGTTGAGCGGAGCGGGCTTGGATGAAGGCCCAACAGATCTCTGCGTCACCAGTTTGGCTATAAAGACAACGTATAAGTACTTAGTGATGCTAATAAGAATCAACATACGCAGAAGGCCGTTACTGCACTGTTCACCCTGCTAGTAGCAATATTGCTTGCTTGCAAGTATTTTTTCAGCACAATGCGCAATCAACTCAAGTGAGCATTTTTTTCCGTTCTAGGATATAGAAATAATTATATGCCCTACGCCTTCCAGGCTGTTTTTGAGCCTTCTTTTTTCCCCGTTCATAATGATTCATATCAAATAGAAATTCAAAATGACTGAAAAGACAACAACTTGATGATATTTATATGTAGAGATGCTTTACCGTTGGTTGTCCTGGCATACTGGAGCTTGGCATATTCAGACCCAGACTGGGCAGACTGGATGACCCATTGGTCCAGTTCGTGCTCCAGACCCAACAGGCCGTTGTTTGACAGCACTGCGGTGCTGGCGTAGGGGTCGGGGCCCTGGGTGTAGGGCACGCTGGAGTAGGTGTCATAGTAGGCCAGCAAATCGTCCTCAGCAGCTGTGTTGATGGTGCTGTAGATGGGACTGTCAGTGGATTTCGTGCTGTACTTCTCTGACTGGTTCGGGTAGCTGTGGACACCAACTGCTGAACGGCAAAGGACAGTGTTGCGTAAACAACACCATTCGTCTGTTCTAAAACCTAAAATGTATTATTCAAGCTATGACCTACTTGCTACTTATAACTATAGATTTTTTTTAAAACAATGTTAACAACGTGCTTTACATTCAACTCAAAAAAGGAGCATAGGTCAGAACTCAACAAAGATAGGTCTGACCTTATTGCATAATAGTGTTTACCATTATAGTATCTGTCTGTGGAGTCCAGCTTTCCAGAGCAACAGTTGACAGAATCTTTGCCATTATGGGTGAGGTTAGGAGCTGGCCAAGAGTCTGCTAGCCAGGGGTAGTTCCCCATGTTCGATCCCAACATGCCAGGCCTGGAAACAAGAGGTGACATTATATCAATGCTTGTTATAACATACACAGTTATTATCCAGGTGTTATAACATACGCTACAACAGTTATTATCCAGGTGTTATAACATACGCTACAACAGTTATTATCCAGGTGTTATAACATACACTACAACAGTTATTATCCAGGTGTTATAACATACACAGTTATTATCCAGGTGTTATAACATACGCTACAACAGTTATTATCCAGGTGTTATAACATACGCTACAACAGTTATTATCCAGGTGTTATAACATACGCTACAACAGTTATTATCCAGGTGTTATAACATACGCTACAACAGTTATTATCCAGGTGTTATAACATACGCTACAACAGTTATTATCCAGGTGTTATAACATACACTACAACAGTTATTATCCAGGTGAAATTGTGTTCTTTACCCTCCATTAATGATTCCAGATCCTTCACCATGAGCAAAGCCGACTGGGAGAACAGAAGGAAAAGTATTAGTTCGAAATATTTTTATTTTTTTACATCATAAGTGCAAGCTTTTTGTCTGTTTTTATATTTCACTGTGTTGCACTTAAAGCTGCAAAAACATTTTGTCCCACATGGGATTAAAGCATGTAGATTTTAATTGATATTTTATCAAGGATAAACTGGTGACCTACATGCACTAGGAGGCACACAAATGATCACATTAAGTCTGCAGTACTGAGCCGACATAGGATTTCAAAAATATGTAATTTTAAGATGCAAATGGCTATGGCATCTAAAATGACAAGATGGCAGTTTTTATACCATAATGTGAGAAAATCTGTATTTTTAATTGCATTGGTAATATATTTACAACAATAGATGTAGTCACCTTGATGGTGATAGTATTCTAAGTGGAATAGTAAAGGTGAATAATACAATATTTGTTTCTTATTTCCCTGACAGTCCAATCAGTATTAGTGAGCATGAACAAATGTCTCTCAATGTCTCATAATGGATTTATGTGTCCAAGATTATATTCTGAAAAACACAGTACGTTGTGGTTACTGTTATCATGTATAAATGTGTGTTTATGTATTATGTATTCTTTATTTGCCCTTTGTTCACAGGTCAATTCATTGTAATGAATAGAATAAGAGGTGGAAGTACATCCATTACTTTCCAAAATCTAAACAAAAACTGAAGAATCTTGTCACTGCTGGATATATCCTCAACTCAAAAACTCTGTTTAAGTCACATTGAAAAATAATCAGTTAGTTTGCTTTACACAATGCAATCACAACAGAAATTAGTTTTTCCATGGTTCTGCTTTTCACAAAGAAATGCAGGAAATTAGAAAACAGACAATTTGACGATTTTCACATTAGAATCCCACGCATGCGGGGGGGTAAAATGACTCTAAAATAGACTTGCTGTATTGGTTATTGTTTTTGTTTTTTTTGCATTGTCATTTAGAAAGAACATTTGCACACCTGCGGGTGTATATGCGAAGGACGTGGTGTAGTGCCCCAACTGCTTCCTCCTGCGATGGCGACAGTACAGCCAACCACTGAAGCCCATCAGGATCAACCACGAAGCCACGCCCAGTCCCGCAATAAAGGCTGGCTGGCGGACGACGCCTGTGATCTGCTCTGATAGGCTGAGGCTGTTGTCTTTCTGCACAGGAACAGAAGACTTGTCCCCCGGCAGGGCTGAGAGGATGAGAAAGGAAAAATAATTAACACAAACCCCATGATGAAGACTGAGGTGAGAGCTGTTTTTGAGCCATCATTAGTATTATAAACAGCTAGCTTGCTAATTTGAAGTGCCCTGACGCTGTCACTCAAACATTTTCAGTCCATCCAATATGTTTGGATTATCCAACAGCAATCAGGTAGCGGTGAAAATTATGTAACCTGTTCAATATGGAGAAAGTGCTTCTTTATTAATTAGTTTTACACGTTATAATCAACATTCCACATACACAGCTAACTTAACTCGGTCTACTGACACCATATCAACAGCTATATTTCTGTAGCCCTGGCAGCTTTAGTAGTTTGAGTGACTCACTGAGAACCAGGTTGACAGGCGAGCTGTGGGCCCCAACACCCAAGCTGGTGACAGCAGCCACCACAACGCTGTAGTGGACGTCAGGCAGCAGGCCAGTCAGCAAGATGGACAGCACCGCTCCATCCACTGTCCGGTTAATCTGGCTCTCCCTCTCGGGCTTGCTGCCCACACACCAGACCTGAACATGTCACCAGATTTCATCTTAGATGCATCTTTGTGCGTACAAACAAATTCACAAGAAAACCAATTATCATCTTTCTTTTGGCATTTTTGTCAGTTTGTCAGAGATGAAAAAAAAAAAAAGTTATGTTGTAAGACTACAATCGTTAAGTCAGTTTCTTCTCAATATGTTTAAACCATGGAGATCCTTGCACAACACTCAACATGCTTTTTTCAGCAATATAAATGTATAATAGAGTAAGTGTGATCCTGGCCTTAGCCCGCTTAGCAACCAAGACCTTTCCAACTCTTAGGTCTAATAAATCCAGACATTTCATGATCTGACTTTTCCCGTTTCAGAACTTGTTGTGTGACACGATGACCACAGATGCATAAACAACAGAAACAAAAGAAAGAAGCTCTGTTCCATTTTGATGTTTTTCAGATAGATGATTAGTCGATTAGTAATCCTTGTTCTGTTCACACTAATGGACTGATAATCAGATCTCTCTGTTATTTTCACAGTGGAAACAGATGACAGGGACAGTCAGTGTTCAGCTGAGATCTGACAATAAAATTGGTTCACTTTCAGCAGCAGTGCCTGTACTGGCAGCAGATAAGAGGCAATAAGTCATGACTAATTGTTCATTGAAATCAGTAATTTTCAGAAGTATCTAAACAGCCTAATTTAAAAACATGAAATTTGGAGTGCATTGCCTAATTTAAAAACATGAAGTTTGGGGTGCATTAAAAGACGAATAATTAAAAGAGTTTTCTCCCATGTACAGCTGGCAGTACTTATCGTATCCCACTGACAGAAATAACCATAGAAACCACCAGAGAAAAAGATGGATGTGAACTCATTACCAGTTAGATGTAGTCTCACCAGTCGGGTGTAGTCTCACCAGTCATGTATAGTCTCACCAGTCAGGTGTAGTCTCACCAGTCATGTATAGTCTCACCAGTCATGTATAGTCTCACCAGTCGGGTGTAGTCTCACCAGTCATGTATAGTCTCACCAGTCATGTATAGTCTCACCAGTCATGTATAGTCTCACCAGTCATGTATAGTCTCACCAGTCATGTATAGTCTCACCAGTCATGTGTAGTCTCACCAGTCATGTATAGTCTCACCAGTCGGGTGTAGTCTCACACAGATTATAATCTCACTTTGTACTCCTGAATGATGCCACTATGAATATTATGCAGTGGAGGCTCCCAGGACACGCTGATGCTGGAGCTATTGCTGAGCTGTACAACTGATACAGCCTGTGGGGCGGTGGTTAAACCTGGGAAAACAACAGGAAGCAAAATGCGTAAATGGCAGGTTTCAAAAGGCCATTGAATGATTATGAAATTATTAATGTATTCATTTATTTGCATATTAAGAACAAAAGTATCAACTGGGACTATTGAGCAAGATGTACTGATGATAAATGTAATGGTGTGATATATGTAGACAGAGAGCCACTCCTCCGCCATCCTTACCCTCCTCAGGCGTACGCAGCAGCACCATCAGACTGTCAAGACCCTGTAACTCGTTGAAATAAGGGCGGATCTTAACCTCATACTCAGTATTGCTGTGCAGGTCTGTTAAGATGGCGCTATGTTCAGGCGTGGCCTCCACATCCTGGACCGACCAGGAGCTGCCGATGGTCCGGTAAAATATACGGTAGCCCTGAACATACCGAGACTGACGAGTCACCTGACCAATGGCAAGACACAAGACAAATGCAGAAACAGAGACGTGCACCTGCATTAATAATCGGAGACAGAACAAGCTGTGTTTACACTTGCAATTAGTCTGTTTGTGTGACATTATGTACAGAATTATTTTGGCAGTTGTCTTTGTTTGAAAATCAGAGTAGGTCTTCCATGCTTCAAGCCAGCTACAAAAATTGGAACATTTTCATCCGCAGACTATTCTACTCACGGTCCAAGAAATCTTGGCGCTGGAAGGAGAGAGACCCACAGGCCTCTGCAGGTAGAGAGATACCTCCCCTAGTTCCCTTTGCAGCTGTCTGTGGTCCACACCCTGCTCTGTCGGACTCCCATCTGAAACAAATTCCACATGAACTAGGCCAAAAAACCTTAAATAGCAGCTATTAAGCAGAAAGCTTTTTGATTAATTCCAACATTGCTCAGCACAGTAGAGCAGTGTCATACCGAGAAAGCAATTAGCTCGTTTGTCCAAAGTAAGTGGCAAACTGTGTTGGAAAACATCGTGTCAGACTTCCATCTAGTACCTATGACATCCAAATGACCTACACTGCAAAAACATCCACCTAAAAAAAATAGATTTAAACTTGTCTTAACGTCTTGTCTTAGTCCTAAAATCATACTTTTGAAACAAGTCAAAACATCTGCGAAAGGGGTGAGATACCATTTTATTCTGATTATATTCTGCTTGTTTAAAGAATTTTCTTGAATCGTGTCAGTATTTCAACCAGTTTCAATATACTGTGCCCTGTTTCTACAAGGTACTTGAGGCAAGCTGAATTTAAAACAACAAAAAAGTTGATCGCAACTTACTGGAAGATTATTTTCCCCCTGCTTTAAGAAAAATACAGTTTCAGGACTCAATAAAAGATGGATTTATGCTGAAGTATACTCACCCTGCGTCCTGACAGGCTCGGAGATTGGGCTGGGGTCACTGAGGCCATAGGAGTTGACTGCTCGTACAATGAACAGATAAACTGTATTGGGAAAGAGTCCAATAACTGTGTGCTTCTCTTGCTTCACGTGGTCTGCCACCGTCTGCCAGGCGCTGCCCACTGATTGGCTGGGGAAAAAACATTGTTGTTTGTTAGGAAAGAAATGTGGCTGGTCTAGGGCCTAAGAGACAAAACAATGATCAGTTATTCCTCAGCCATTTCCCAACAGTCTATAAGGAAGGCTTTTGAATAGGTCTAGTGAGGACTGGGCTGTATACCTGGGCACCAACAAAAAGAATAAGCACATTTTAACATATTCCCAAAGTCTGTTAGAGAAAATGGCACAGAAAATGGAAACAAAATTGTCTCTGTCTCTAATCCATTTCTTCTTTTGTCAATCTTCAAAAGTGTTTCCAGAAACAGTTTCTGTCCAGCTGGATTTGAAGTATCCTCTTTGGATTTGGAAATGGATTTAGAGGGAAGCTATAGTGGTAGCTATTAAATCACCGATCTATTAAGTCATCATGCATCTGTCCTGCATTTGTCCATCAATACTTTCTGAGATTTAATGTAGAAATGGCATATTATAAATAGGCATATTATAAATTAAAAACCCAAGTCTCTGAAAACAAGACTAGGTCAAAACCTAGTATATGGCTGGACCGTGGCCAAAAGCCTTGTTGCCAGAGGGGTTTTAATTTGAAACGGATACATCGGTCAATGGGGAAACTCCAACACTCTGCGTACCGATGCTGCTTTCAAGTGCATGTGGGATTGATCGGATGATAGTTTTCTCTGAGAGCGGAAGTTGATCACGCAGCTTGCGTGCATTCACGTGGTTTTTGATGCCCAATGTTGTTGTCATTAGCTTGTTAGCTTTAGCTAACACGTTTGGGCTATGTCACTGGTTTCGAAGCCAGCCGTAGCACAAAGCAGCGTCATCGGAATCACGTGACTGCAAATAACGAATGGTGTAACTTCATCACTCAGTGAGTCAGTGACAGACATTCGCGTTTATACCGCTGTTGTGGTCCGGCCAAAAAATGGATTGCTAGATAATTCTTTGTCCCGTTCCACATCATTGCTGATACCTGAAAAGAGTGCGGAAATTTCCAAGCAATTACTGTTGGTGGTGGAGCATGCAAGTGCAGCTTCAACCATGGCTACATGGGAACATCCCCAGCTCTCTAACAGCGATGACAGTTCAGTCTGTGTGCAAACCTGCTACAGTGGACTTCCTGCTCTAATGCCTGTTGGACTGTGTGTGTGTGTGTGTGTGTGTGTGTGTGTGTGTGTGTGTGTGTGTGTGTGTGTGTGTGTGTGTGTGTGTGTGTCTTTGAGCAGTAACAAAGGCGTATCAGCTGCTTAAACAATCTGC
>OMKK01000127.1:6923-22021 GCA_900302305.1 Polymixia japonica | reverse complement strand
AATGGAACAGTAGTTAAAGTAGTTAAACAATGGTTGGAAGTGACCGCTGTAAACGGGATTACAGGTGTCAGCTGTTCAGTCCTTCTGAGGCTGCTTACAACGCACATTTGTACATCCAGACTCATATCTGTAAGCATTTGTCTTTTATCTGTATATTTTATGAGGTCGTAGCTAAGAATGCACCTCTGCGCATATTTCTGCACACGTTATCTCCGTCTGTAAATCCGATCATGTCAATAGTTTACAATGCATTTAAACGTTTGGACACATTTCTGTGCATTCCTTTTTCCATCTGTACACCAGGTCACGTGAAAAGTTAACAATGCAGCATTGCATCACTTTAACCTGTAAATCTGTCAACAAATCTATGATTTTCTTTCATGCATATGTTTTTGCTGTATAATTTTCAATATGTTCCATTTCTGTGATTACTTGTTTTAATTTGCTTCCCACCTCCAGTACTTTTAGTGTTTTTGAGTTTGAGTTGTTTATTGTCAACCCCAGCTGCTATAAATCGGTACATGGAAAAAAGTGATGTATCACTATCCAAGCCGTCACGCCTGACAACAACAGTGCCAGTGAGAAACGACTAGGTATGAAACTGGTTGCCATGGCGACGCCATTGCGCGATGGTTATTGCATGACGTTGGGTTGCTAGTCACACCGCTCCATTTCTGCTTGGAGAAAATGTGAGGGAGAAAGTATAAAGTGAAATTGGCAGGAGCCGTTTCTATTCCCTCATCTGTCTCATCCTCATCCAGAGTCTCTCTGATGCTGCAACAACCAAACTTCCACACAGGGATGGTTGGTTTCATATAATGTATCTAATCTAATCTAATCTAATCTAGAATAGACTAGATTAGATACAATTAACGGAATAGCCACTCAAATCATAACAATAAAGCCACACACTAAGGATGGACGCAAAAATAACAATATCAAATAGAGGTATGATGCAATTCACTATAAAAGAAATAAGGTGGTATTTTTTCGACATCAGAATTCAGCGTGCGCCATACCTCCTTTCAACATTCGCTTCGGTGGCAGGGCTGGTACCATTCTGTAGGAAAATCTTTGCAGCAGAAGCTCATGGAAGACATCAAAATCACTATACCGTCGGTAAACTGATATCTTAAAATGCTGAAAAAGGCAAGCAAACAGAAAAAAGGATTATCAGACGATGAACAAGAACATGCAGAACAACGGTTTTCATTTTGAACACAGCTAACAAGGCATGGGTTCACATCACGGCCTCGCGTTGCTTCATGCAGATTGTAAATGTTTACTTAAAAAAAAAAAAAACACAGGTTCTGCTCTGCTAGGAGCCCCGCAGTGAATCGTGGGATGTCTCTCTACATTCATTTTTTGACCTTTTGGGTACAAACTAGTTGTTTTCCTAAATAAATTAAATGCACAAATAATTGGAAAACCTATAATAAAACCAGAGGGTACAAAATCCCATGTTTTTTGGAGCTGTGATTTTTTTTCCATTATTTATTATCAGAGTCTACAAAATGGTGCTTACAACGCTAAAATATTTAATTGAAGTGAGGGTAAGACAAATGTGAAAATATATTGTGCCATATGTTGATCTTTTCTTGCCATAACAAACCCAAGTTAACAGTCCATGGTTATTCTAATCAAGTAACAACATTAGTTTAATATGTACTGATTTGTATTGGATCCCTTGCCTGGCTGGTGATCTGGTACTCCACATGTTTGAGGAACAGGCCCTTCTTCTCAGGAATGAGCTCCACCTGGACGGTGTCCTTGGCCAGTAGCTTGTCCAGGGTGTGGGGCACCGTCAGCGGATCCTCCTGAGCTGGTTGCATCCTCAACGTCCACAAGTCCTTCGGCTCCCCGAGCTGGGGTTTGGGTAACTCTATCAAAAGCACAAGCAACCGCTAATATTTGTCTTCCGTGATGAAATCAATACACCTGGGATGAAATTAAACTATTTCACAACTGAGTGGAGTGCATGTGGGGGCCGATTGTGTTGAAATCACATCTTTGGATCCATGTATTTCTGTGGCCATAGATTATGACCAGTACAGTTTAGCAGTGTTGGTGTTATGTGGTCGTTATCATGTGACCTGTAACTCTTCCACATTCCAAGGAAATCATGAATAGAAAGTAATGTACTTTGACAAATGGGAAATTTGCTCTCCCACAGATGCGGAAACGTGACACATTGGTTTTAGAGTAGCACACAGTCAGCTGCCATATTGGCAGCACCTGAAATAACAGAAAGGGCCTTAAATAATCATAGTAGGTTGAAAGCGAAGCCAGTTTAGGCCAGTATAATGGCTACCTATAAAAAAACCCAAAGCTCCTCCCTCACATCTTCCCAACTATGGTCCTACTGAAAGAACGCCTTACTTAACATAGACGGGACCTCACGAAAGAGACCAAATTGAATGAAGAAACTGTTTTCACAGGACATTTATGTAGTATGTATTCACATCTTATTCACACAGCAGATGCACTCATGGCTTATACAATTATATTACCTGTTGACCACCATAGGTAGACCAATCTATTCAAAACATTTTTATGGATAAAATCTTATATAACTCACAATGGGAGCAAAGAATTATTGAGTCCATTGTGGATGGATTAAAATGTTATCTTTGCCCTGTGCAAATGCAATACAATATACTACAGGAATCGCGTGAGTTGCCCTTAGACACACTGAATTACCAAGCTACTCATTAAGCAGAATTTTGTCACCTTTGTCACCTACCTTGAATGCAATTCTCCAACAGTTTAGGGCTTGGTTGCTTTCCTTGCTGAGCAAGAGCAATCAAAGCTAGAGCTTTATAGAAAGACAACTTGCTTAGGGATCTGTCTGTCAAGTCAATGTGTTCAGCAATCTGGAAAAACAGAGGACACAGTTTTTCAATCCAAGGTCTAAATTCAACTGTGGTTTGCATTCCATAATGCAAAAAAGTACAAACTGGACACGACAGCGATACTACGCTACTGAAGTCAACAAGACTTACTCCAAAGCTGCCCAATGTTGAAATAACGTTTTTCTGGCCATTTTCCATAGATAACATTTTACACCCAGAGCACTTCAATAAGGATACTGTCCTGTATTATCAGCCCATTTGTCATCATAATCTTACAGTAGGCCTACTATTTACCACTGTGCAAATAAACATTTCAATAGCATTTCAAAGTAAAAGTTGCTTTCTGTTTTGTTGTCGTTTTGTTTTTGTTTGTTTTGGAGTGGGGCCCCACTGTGGGGGCTACTTTTTTCAAGAAAAAAATACATTTTTAAAAGAAACTAAATTGTGAAGATATGAGTTGCCAATTTTTCGACATCCATGTCCTTTTCAGCCTACTGTTTACTGTAATAAGCCCACACAAAGCATGTGCCAAATTCCTGCCAAGGAGATGTTACAACAAAATCAATTTAATTCATACTTCAGAATAGACTACATTAGCCGCTCGTCAGACTCAGTTCATCGTAAAACCACTTTTTTTTTTGCATATAAACTAAAGTCATTGGAGGTCTTCTCTCCTCACCTGGCTTTGAACAGCCTTGTGAAGATCTGTCCTGTCGAGCAACCGGTGAAACACCTCAACCTGCACTCGCTCATCTGTCCTACAGCGGATGGCCTCGTATACTTCTCTGTAGTATGGAGGGACTGATCCTACGAGACACCACCAATGAGTACGAATATTTGTTCTGCAGCGTAATGAAATCATGAGATGCGTTTCTGCTGCCAAATATACATAAGACCAATCATGCGCAAATGAATACAAACAAGCAGCCAATTAGATCAGCGCATACATGACACTAATTATCACATAAAATGCTTCCGCTTTACTGCAGATAAAATCAACTGAAACTCAACGGGGATCTCCAAAAAACCTCCTGCGACAAATCGGAATTGCTAATTTTATGTTGCGTGGAAAATGCACCAAACTTTCCGAAACCAATTTACTTTTGACACAGCGTTTAACGAGAAATTGCCTCGGCAAGACTGCTTGTGAGGTAAAAAAACAAAAAACAAGAAAAAACAATCTTCACAACAGGTGAACGACACACGACTTGAGACGCATAACTTCGCGTTTTAATGTCACATCAAACCACAGATGAAGTCTTTTCGCGACGGAGGCGCCGGATTCCGACGTTTAACTATCAAAAAAAAGTTGTCAGGCTGCTGTTTATTACATCAGCAAGCTGTGATTCCGAATTCGGAACATCTGACGAAGCCTATTAAGACGCCTGACAAAGATGCAAAACCAAAGCAAACAGGCTATGATCTGGCAACAGTGTGGCAATAAGGCTCTAATTAGTTTTGGTACATTACCTTCATTGATCTCTGCAGCCATGGCTCAGATTGTCATGTGAGCACAAGAGCACCTCCATGTGATTTCCTGAGGAAAATAAAAAAACAAGAAATCTCGGTTCTTAAAGTTGTAGTGCATTTGGACAAAGTTCAAGACCAGAGTAGGGGCAATATAAAATGGTGCTTATGTGTCGTTGTTACCATTGTGTAGAGATTGTGTTTAATTTAATATCACAATAAAAAACTTGGATTGTGGTGTTTTTTCCCTATGCCAAATAAAGTCAAGCGTTGTGCGCTCTTTATACCACTATATACTATATACTATACCTCACCTCTGATGTCCGATAAGATCATGTGTTGTTACTGATCACCACCTCTGATCGTTTAGCTTTGATTTTACAAAAAAAAAACACTGACAATATTCCCCTTTACATATTCTTCGTTTTTTTCGATTGTCATTTCACGAATCTGTCACCAGAGGTAAGTATACCCTCCTGGATGCAGTACTAACGGCTACAAGGCGCCTCTAGGTGGCGCTGCTGGCTCGACTCTGCTCTGTGAACCAGGTTCCGGCCGCTACTTCAGTCGGATGCCGGTGAACAACGGAGGGGAGTGGGAATCTGGCAGGGGGTGAAATTCTGACACAACATCGGGACGCGGCAACAACACGGGTTCACATGAAGGGGGGGTGAATCTGGCAGGGGTGTGGAATCTCGGCACAACACCGCACACGGTCGCGTTTGATCTATCCTCACTCCGGTCCGAACAATATTTGGATGCAGTTTTTCGTATAAGGAGAGACTTGTTTCGTTTTATCCGCTTCAACACACACACGGCATGACTGGAAATTAAGAAATGACTTTACTTGAGGAAAAAACACGATGCCGTTGAAGACCGAGATGTCAAGTGGAACAAAAGGGGACGTTGTTATTCCGCATCTGTGTACAAACCGCAGAGGATTGAATTAACCAGACTAGCTTAGTTTAGCTAAATTAGCTAACGTTAGCTTGTGATTTAACCAGCGAGTCACCAGAAGAGGATTAACGATAATCAAAAAAGGGACCAACAACGGGAACATTTAAATGCAGCGTGTTACTTTATAAGTCTTGTCTGGACTGAAACATCCAACGTTAGCGACAGTTTGTTTGTTTATGTCGGACACTAAGTTGACTGAAGCTAACTAGCTAGTTGCTAATCTTAAATTAGCTGGTTAGCTTAGCAAGGTAGCGACCTCTTATCTTGTGTGTTGGATATCTGAGAAACATTGGCTTTACGTGGGGGGACAACTGCTAATTATTTTATTTTTATTTTTTTGCAATGCTGATAAAATAAGCAATAGATAAACATTTGGATGAATAATGACGTGATCTTGAGTGGCACTCATGAAATAACGCCTGTAACTTTATTCTGGGCACAGAGGATGCCCACCAGATAACTAACTAGTTATTCTCTTAGCTAGAGGAGCATTGCAGCTTTTTCATTTTTCCCCCCCGTTCTGGACAGAGACTTGGTGAAGTGGATTTAATTCCCTGATTTACCATTGCAAGCTTCCTTGTCACTTATTTGTTTACTGAGACATTGCACTGACGTTTGCTCACCATGGCGGCGGTGGTTAACTACTCTCCTCCGTGGTGGGTGAACCTACTACACAGACTCCCTCATTTCAACCTTCAGTTCGAGCAAACGAGCAGTGACTTTCGACCTGAGGATTCGACATATCAACAGGTAAACGTCTTGGCTGCTGACTGACTCTTCACTTGAATCAAGTGGCAACTAATACTTGTGATTCCAAGAAAGTCTAGGTGTCTACAGTTACCCTATGCAATAATATACACATCTTGGATATCACTGTGGCTTCTATGTTCAGCTTCTGCTTTCCTAGTGACCTAGTCACAAGACCTTCTCACTTGCGTCCTTTCTCAGGCCCATGACGCCATCTGTGTCAAGCTGTCATTATCGTGTCTTGACCTCTACATCAATGTAAACACCACCTGGCTTACCGTGTTGCATTGTTTGAGCAGTGGTCAGAATTTCCTCAACTGTTGTGCTCTAACCAATACTTATAATCACAGGTGATTATGCCACATCTGAGGGCCATTTGCAGTTTGAACTACCCTTGCAAAAGAATGTCATGATCTACTCTTTAAACCCGTAGATTTAATGACGTTAAGCTGACAGCAGGCACGCCAAAACACATGCACAGATTGGGGGCAGAAGTGATCGGGCCAGGAAGGTGTTTGGGACATTAAAGTCTGTGAAGACATTTTCACCTAACATGATTTTCAGTATTAAAGACACTCACAAAACAACCAGACTCAACATTTTGCTTGAAATTAAGGTCCAGGGTCTTTTGAAGGCCAGGAGGTAGTCAAAATAATTAACAGAAGTTTAGAACATTTTTGGCTATTCTCCAGAATTTCATGCGGTGTCAAGAATACTTGGAAAAACGGTTATGAGTCAGCAGTAGGGTTTATTGTTCATGGAGTCAAGTTGCGGTGGAAATGGTAATATTGCTTTAAGAGTTTCACTTAACCCTGAAACAAAATCCATTGCCCTAATGGTGTTATTAATGAACTGATCCCTGTTTCTCTTTTAAAATATTTTCACAGTCAAGTCTTCAATGGAATAGTGGTTTTTAAAAGGGTTTGGCTGACTGATGAACTCATAGGATGCTAGTTTCACAGACTACTGAGGTCAGAGTTAGTCATGAGAGAGTGAACTGACTTGGGAAGATAAAAGGTTGTTTCCCACAGTAGTGTTTTAGCACCAAGATTGTTATTCGAACCTGACATTATCAGAGTTACATAGAATTAGGGCAACTCACCCCAGTGGAATAAGTGGATCTCTAAGGCTGTCCACTTTCCTTTTTCATGGAAATAAGAATAATAACTAACTAATAACTACTACGTATGTAAAGAAGACGTGCTTTAGATATGTAATACACATCAGGTCTCAAAGGGATTTTTAGGGTGTAGGATGGACTTATTCAAAAAATATTTGCATAGCTTGGACGATTTATGAAATGAACTGGTGCCCAGTTGCTTAAAATTTAAAAAGAATAGATCATCTTTTACACTGATCACAATGTTCAGTGACTAATTCAAAGAGGTGTAATTCTGGGCACTTTTCTAGGACAAATTAAAGGGTCACTGTCTGTGCTTGATGCCCCAGAACTTCAACTAGTAGAACTGTGACTTGATCATTGTTAAAAACCAAAAGGAAGGTGTAGAGCTGAAACCACTCGAATCAAAGTTTATTCAGAAATCGATCTTTTTATTGAATCCAGTTGGCCCCACACCTGTCAGAGGAGCAATACGTTTCAGCCTACAAATATCTCCATGTGTTAACTTACTGTGCCACTGTCTTATGACAGGCTGTTCATTATTGTTGAGATAACACTTAAATTTGGACATTTAGACAAATCTTGCATTGTGTAGATTGCTGTCTGTAGTGATTGCCACAGGCCTACTTTATGAATGGCAACAACATCAACATGATAGGTCCAAAGCATTCTCCCATTCTGTGTCACTACTGAATCATTGTCAAACAAAGTTCAACTGCATAGGCAAATACAGTAGCCAAAGCATTCTGTGGCAATTGCATCTGATAGGCCACTCTGCATTTATGTTTGCATTTTTCTGCCAGCACTAAGCCCGCATATTAGGACCTAGGAATACATAAACTAAAATCAGTAATTTGGTCTTGTTATTACATTGTATTCTATGATTTTAAAGCTCTACAATCAATCAGAAATTCTTCCAAAACTGCTAGTTTTGAAAAGCTTCCAGTGAATAATGATGAGAATGACACGCAGCTGATTTACCTGCAAATTGTGTTATGTTTTACAACTATATGCAATTACTGTTTTTCTTTCTCTCTCTGTATCTGTTTCCATGGTAATCTTTCTCTTACTTGGAAGAGAGCTTTTGCTTTTTATTGCTTGGCTGTTGACGAAGAGATACTGACAACTGGAATCTAGCATGTAAATTAAGCTTCATACTTTGTGTGCTTAAAGATCCATTCGTTATTTCTGGCTGGGGTTTTTGTTTTTGTTTTGTTTTGTTTTTTCAGAAAAAAAACCTCACAGAATGGAAGCAAGGAGCAGTGACATGGGTCATTTGAACCAACCAAACATTGTGTAGCACTGGGATGCACGCATCAGCTCAAAAATGTCTAAATGAATCACGTGGGCCTTTAGCCTAGTAGCACTTGATGTGTTTTCTCAATGCTTTTAGAATGATGGGAAAAGATGTGGGGGCAGTCTTTATAGAGATCAACTATAGGCCATATTCACAATGCATCTTCCAGGCTACACCCACTCATATGGGAAACTTCCTGTTTTGCATAGGGCAGGGGTTAAAAATGAAACGTAATCACAGAATAACGCTAAACTCAGCGTGTACAGCAAAAGAAGAAAACATTTTATATTTGAGTAATTTGTAACATGAAAATTAATATGAAATTAACAAAAATAAATCTTTATACCATTGTTGGGAAGTGTGTTAAGAATCTGGGGTATATGCACAGTAGGGTTAAAGGTAGGATGGGCACAATCTTTAAAGGAAACGGAGGGTCTTTAGCTTGAACTCAAATCTTAAAAGAATAGTTCACCCAAAAATGAATGTCAGTCAAAGCTCCAGTGAACTGTATATGTCTGCATAACACATAGCGAGTTAGCTAACAATTCCATGTCGGCCTTCTCCCAAACAGTTGAAGTGAATGGTGACAGGCTCTCAGAGTTCCAAAAAGGGCCAAAAAAACAACAACCATAAAATTACTCCAAACTGTTTGTGCAACATAATTTTATCAACCGTTTGGGTGAACTATTCCTTTAATGATTAAACAGATTGTTGATTGAAATGTCAATATTCAAATTGCAGAAATCAAGCAACTTTCTGTTTTGTACATTCTGACCAGCGTTTATTACAGATATACAAGGCAGGTTCATGTCTTTATAATTATGCTGACACTGTTGTGATGAATGTCCTTGCTTGTTGGCCAGGATGATGCTATGGTGATTATTCACGGTGTCTGACTCCTCACAAATATAACCCAATTACTGTTCAAGGTGCAATATTTCTACAAAACATGCAGTCATTATCACTCAACCATGAAGTTTCATTGACTTTGTCCTTCTGTTCACACCCCCCCCCAGTCCATACTGTTGCTGGGAGGTGTAGCTCTGGCCTGTCTGGCGCTGGACCTCCTGTTCCTGCTCTTCTACTCCTTCTGGCTGTGCTGCAGGCGGACCAAGACTGAGGAGCAGCCCAACGCTGACTGCTGCTGCACCGCCTGGTGTGTCATCATTGCAACGCTTGTCTGCAGGTAAGCCCTAAACGCAGAATCCCAATAGCAAAGTCCTAAACACCGTCCCGTCTCTCCTTCACTGTTTTCCTGACCCCTGTGTGTACTGCTCCAACTCGTAAGCATAATCACGACTCCTCTTCCCTCAAAAGGCTGTTGAAAATGCTGTCAGCTATGCTCTTGGAGGTTTTGGAGTTCTAGCTTGTTTTCAGAGTGTTGAGCTTGACTCAGTTTGGGTTTGAGTAAAGGCATGCCTACACAGCAGTGACGGTAGAGGGGAGCTAGATACCCATCCCCTACACCTGCACACCTAACAAGCTCAACACCTGTGGTCCAAACGCCTCCTGATTCACCTTCACTTTCCCTGCGTGTTCTCTGCTCATGCGTTTAGCTGTGACATCTCATATCTCAAGTCTATCTCATATGTCAACATCTCAAGTAGATATATCTGCTCTGGTTTGATTGTTTTTCATCAGTGGTCGTTTAAAGCATTCAAAATAAGAGAGGGAGGCAGCTATAGCCCAAAAGTAAACAATCTTTAATCTGACGCTTACATTTGTTTCATAGAGATATCCTTGACAGTAGCCTAGGTTACGCTGATGATGTTGAATGTTTCCTTTCCGCTTTCCGTTGTCTACTTGAAGTTAAGTAATCCTCCAAGTTCAGACTTGACCAAAGACTTGATAGATAGATAGAATGTAATCCAACCTATAACTCACCTTGTGTTTCTTTGCTGTATCGAGGGAAAATTGTTTGGATGCGTGGCCATTGTTAGGATGTCATTATGGGTGACCTCAAACTGTATTTGCATTGTGAAGGTCACAACCGTCAACACAAATTCTTAATGCTGCCAAGAATCAAAGCACAGTCTACAATGTGCAGTGCTGTTGGTAATTTCTCAGAAATGGAGGTGTTACACCAGATAAACGGTAAACAATGGATGACATAAGAGAGAGAGATAATAGGAGCACAGAAAACACTCTTATATTCAGAAGGCTTCTATTATACAAACAGAAGATGATCAAGACACACACTAAGAGGTTTAACGCTGCCCTAACACACCCTAAGAACGGGATACACCTTAAAAGCTCTGTAATTACTGTATCTGAAAGTAGTTTTCAAACTAGACAGGGGCTTGTTTTTAACTGTTAGTTTCCATCCTGCTTTTGTTGCATTTATCCTTGAAGCTTGGGTTTTGTTGTTTCCTGTTTTTCTCGTTCTTGTCTCTGGCCCGTCGGAGAGCCATCTTGGAAACAAACGCGCGGTGACTTGATGAGGACACACAAATGTGCGTTCTGTGAAAGCTGGGAAAATGAGTCATGGAGGTTAGAGAACCGGTGTGTTTAAAAACGCATCAGGAGGATCCTTGGCTTTTATTCAACAGGATGCCATCCTTGTGCATGTGCAAACTGATTGGTTGACAGAGGCAAACCACTGAGGTTGGCAGCAAGGATGTCGCTTTGAACCCTGGGTAATGAGTGATATTGCATTTCCAAATGGCCTTTTCTGTGGAATATTTTGCTAAGGCCACAAAACACCCGTTTCGTATTTCAACAAGGGGACTACTGAGTTTCCATATGTTCGCTGTCCCAGTGGGAAGGTGGCCTTTGTTTTCCCTGTGCTTAAACACGGCTCCGGTTGACCTTTCACCCTTCAGAGTGTGAGAGGAAGAGATTAGCAACACTTCAGGAAACGGGCTTGCCCGTTCACTCACTGAATGCTGCTGGATGAAGAGTATTAGCTTCATCTGTCTTAGCTTGAAGGGCTTCCCTTATCAACATGCCGCTTGACGGCGGGGGCCATGTGGCCATGTGACATGGGTCTTTAGGGTTAGGGTTAGGTGCCCCCATCGCGTGGGCCAGTGCCCATGTTTGGAATTCATCCTTTCCCTCTCAAACATTCTCAGCTCTCCCAATGGCCCCTAATATTAGCCAGCGTTTGTGCTGTTGTAGTAATAGCAGGGTAACATCACCTCTCCTAATCTTCCGTTTGGCCATTCTCTTGGCAAAGAAAGACATTATTTTTGCTGTCCTCCCTTTTTCCACAATAGATCTGTAATAGTGGATAGTGTTTTCACAGTCCAGAAGCTGTACAATCAATGGATGATAATTACAGATCAATTAGCAGACTGTATGCTGATATTTAGGATATTGATTTTGCTTGCGTTTTGCTGGGTTATTTGAGAAATTTCAAAAGGTATTCAATTATCAGTTTTACCAAGCCTTCATAAAATGAAAACAGAAGAAAGAATTAAAGATTGTAGTTTGTTTTACTCTTGTCCTGCAGACTTAGAATAGTAGACATTTCCAGAGTGGCAGTTTTAATTCACGGGTGTAATTAATACCATATAATAATTAAATACCATAGCAACAGCCACCTAGTAAACTTAGACAATTTTACAAAATTAAACTTGAAGATATATGTTATAATTTTAGTCTTAGTCCTTTAATCCTCACCCACAACCTTTGTTAGTTGTTTTGTTGGTTCTGTGCACCTAAGCATAACTGGTTATATGTCTTTGTTAATACCAGTATGGCTCCCTACAATCTGAGGCGTCTGTAAATGAGGGCTGTTCTCCTATCTCAGTGCAGCCTCTGTCAGCTATAGAGTGGGCTTGTGAGCATAGCTGGCCCATTCCTCTGGGTTGCTATGGTTCTGTATAGAGGCTTTCTGCTGGAGCTCAATGCTGCCTGTTCACTGGGGTCTGAACTGACAGGGTTAATGTAGAGTTCACACGCCTCTCTGTCTGTCTTTTTTTTTTTTCTTTTTTTTTTTTAAGCTAACCCCTCCTCTTTAACTAACCACCCCTCTCTCGCTTCCCTTCCTTTTGTCTCCCTTCAGCGCTGGCATAGCTGTTGGTTTCTATGGGAACGGCGAGACCTGTGATGGAGTGAACCGGCTGACGTATTCTCTGCGCCATGCCAACCGCACAATCACCGGAGTACAGAAGCTGGTAAGGCTCTCCCGGCGAAAAACTCCCCCCAGCACGTTTGAAAATGCCCATCACTAGCCGCCAGCGTTCCTGGTTGCCCGTATCACCAAAGCTGTGTAGTAAATCCCTGTTGGTCCTATAAGCACTATCCTGGCTCTGATTGTCCCTGTGTCGGCTGTAGGTCTACGACAGCACGTCCTCCTTGAACCAGACGGTAGACGACAATCTGCAACAGCTTGAGAGCCAGTATGCAAAGCACACAGACTACTTGTCCATCATTCAGAAGCTAGAGGGCCAGCTGGACGAGCTGGTCAGACAGATGGCGGAGATCCCCTTTTGGGACAACACCAAAATCTCCCTGGAGGAGCTGGCTGTCAAGATTGAGCTCTACGACTGGTACAGGTGAGATCCTAAACATGGAAACAGAGCATACCAATGCAAGCACCAGAGTAAACAAGACAGGCCTTTTTGCTTCTGTCTTAGTCTGGCAGGAGTTATGTTATGGGTGTTTCACAAGCTGTTTGTGCTGCCTCATATTGACATAGCTGTGACGCTCCCAGGATCCTTACTGTCACATTAACTTATACGCTGAATGCGGGACTGTGTCCGTCCTGAAGCAGATGCATTGATAGTGTTGCAGTAGTGCAAATGAACACATCGGTCCCAAATCCGAGGCCTCCACTTAAGCTAGAGCTGAACCAGAGTACGATACAATTGAAATAACTTGGATTCATCTACAGGATCTCCTTATAGAACGTTCAACACACACACACACACACACACACACACACACACACAATCCGTCAGTAAGTCATAGCCCCGTGAAGCAAGAGTCGACTGCTCACTGACCTCCACAGTTGGTGATATCCTGTAGAGCAGACCTGCCTCTGTGACTCAGTCCGAGTTAAAAGAAAGTAGGAAGCAGAGACGAGCGCAGTCAACAAGAACAAATCTTTCTCACTCCGCTTCCAACTTAGTCAGCAGCTGAGTCGCCAGGGATCACAACGCTGCCTTCAACTTCCCGCTTGGGAGGGAGACAGAGTGTCACTGCACTTAAATAACCCTTAAGTGAGCCATGTCTGAGTTAGACAGTACATCAGTATGTTTCTCAGTGATGCTCAGTATGTAATTCATGACCTTACAGACTGGCATTAACTTACTTGCAGGGTAAATTAAATAATATGAGAATAATATAAATAATAATACGTCAACTATATTGCGTGGAGCGATGTTAATGTGATTCACGTTCTGCCTTTTGATCCGAGTGTGTGTTTGTTTTGTTGTGGTGTTTGAGGAAGGAACTTTGTTTTACTGAGAGGCCGTATATTCATCACTTGTCTTGATGATGTTTGTCTGTGCAGGTGGCTGGGATACTTAGGACTTCTACTGTTTGATGTCCTCATTTGCCTGCTGGTGCTGTTTGGCCTGATTCGTAACTCCAAAGGAACACTCATTGGGTGAGTCTCACCGCAAGACCATGTGACCAGAAGCAGTAAAGGGAAACCGACTCTGCTCAGGGAAATATATTTAGTTGTCTGCAGAATGAGTGACGCTTGCACGAGAGCCCCCCCCAATTCAGAGCAACCTTGTCGTTACAATTAAATCAAGAGGAATTCATGCTCCTTAAAGTGGCAGCTCAGTCGCATTGCATTCGGTGTCTTTCTTTGGTTCTTGAATTCGGTCTACTCTGCAGGATGGGCTTGCAGGGGAACTTCATTTATAAAACATGAATCTATTTTTTTTACTTTTACACCGAAAAGAAAACCTTTTTCAGCTCAAAAGTGTCAAAATGTAAATGCGGGACTTTAATGTCTGGCTGCAATAGATATGGCTCAGAGGATGCATATTTTTTGTTATCATTAGTTCAATTCTAATTTATTTTTTGTTAGAATAATGTTTGGTTGGTTACATTGTTTCAACTCAACATAATGGATTTTGCAATTTGTGTAAATAACAGTAATGTGCACAGACAGCATAATGCCCCCCTGTACTTAATTTACTGTACGTTAATTATTAAAAAGCTTTCCACGACTAAGGTAATAGCGCATTCTCATCAATATCAGTGGCTTTAATCCTATTTCTGAAGTCCAGAGACGTAAAAGAGGGTAGGTTCAAAGCACACGGTGTCAAGAGATGGTCGACAACCATTGTTGTTTTCTCTTTAAAGGAAGAGCTGTGGAAATAGGTCGACCTTTGTGTGTAAATGGGGACTTTTAAATAAAGTATAAAACACCGAAGAGTTTACTTGGCATGTGCATGTGTCTGTCTTAAAGTGGCAATCTCGAAGAAAAGCGGTATTTGCATGTGTGTTTAACTAACTGTGCCACTTGTGATTTGAATAAATGGTGGGAAAGTCGCCAGAGACACTCGGTTCTTAATACTCATAATACTGCAAATGCAATAGCTTTCATCAGTGGACTGTAGGCTCCATCACCATTGTGTTACATCATTCGGCGATAGTGACTTAACAGACATTTATTTAAATGAAAATCTTCTGAGATCTTCGAGATTGCCACTTTAAGTCCAGTTCAGCTTCACTAGTTAGCTGAGACGAGAGGCTG
>OMKK01000119.1:7269-20970 GCA_900302305.1 Polymixia japonica | reverse complement strand
GCCGGGAGAAAGGAAAGCGAATGGAATGTGACAACAGAGAAATGCCATTGATGGTGGTCAGTTTGAAGCGGCTTGATGTGGAGAGACGTTTGTGTTGAATGGCGCGTCTACGCGGGCCGAGGGCCGCTCCGCTCCCATACTCGGCCCGCCGGCTCGGCCTGGCGGAGACGCCCAGCTCCACCTTTCACCCGCACCGCCCGCTCCTGTCCTCCTCTCTCCATACATACCCGACCATTTGCCTTCCCATAAAACATTCCTGTGCACCTTCTTCCAATTCTTTTTCTTCCAGTTTTTTTTTTTTTTTTTTTTACGGCTGAAGCTGTTTCTACTTTAGATATTCTAAATGTTGTCAAGAAATCGCCACAGGGCAAGTGGAAAAACTCATCGATCTGATGTCAAACTTACCTTTTTGGAAATTAAATTTCGGAGGCTTGCATGTAGACTTGTGCAGATGGGTGTGTAGAGGTCATAGATATGATGCAAATTATATAATAATAATGATGTTAATAATAATTGTGGTCATTGAGTCAGCACATTATTCAATAGTCATATTTTACAGTTAAATTGGCAAATATGTACACTATTATGTCAGTAACCTTATCCACGTGTATGTGTGTGTGTGTGTGTGTGTGCGTGTGTGTGTGTGTGTGCGTGTGCGTGCGTGTGCGTGTGTGTGCGTGTAGCCTATAGCCTAGAGTTTGGCAATAGGATAGTAATATAGTTTGGGTATGCTTTGCCCAAACAAGTAAAATGAAAAGATGGAGTATTGAGTTATGGATTGATAAAATCAGCCCTCAGTCTGTGTATCTGTCCCAAGCAGTATGGTATCCATCATACTGGAAACAGTTTACAGTTTCCTTCTTAACATTTATTCAAAATAAATCCCTCGTTGTTGCAGAATTGTAAAATGCTAGCAATGTAGCATATTTTGTTATTTGTTATATATATGTTGTTATGTATACATTGGTGTATTTGGGAAACTATCGCATTTACAGTCATCACAGTAATTCCCCATCTGTCCTTCCTTTCACCCTCAGAGTTTTTCCGTGAGCTTCTGGACAACGCCGAGCAATCGCTGAACAGCATGTTCGTGCGAACGTACGGCATGATGTACGTGCAGAACGCAGAGCTCTTCAAGAACTTCTTCCAGGCGCTGAAGCGCTACTACCTGTCAGGCAGCGCCGCCGTCAACCTGGACTCCATGCTGTCAGACTTCTGGGCCGACCTGCTGGAGAGAATGTTCCGGCTGGTCAACGTGCAGTACGAGTTCAGCGACGCCTACATGGAGTGCGTCATCCGCCACACGGAACAGCTGCAGCCCTTCGGCGACGTGCCGCGCAAGCTCCGCCTCCAGCTGACGCGGGCTTTTGTGGCAGCGCGCACCTTCACTCGTGGGCTGGCGCTCATGCCGGAGGTGGTGAATAAAGTCTCTACGGTAGGTGCCTGCAAAAACTTTGGTCTCTGTTGCGGAAGCTTGCGACAATCTGCGATGAGGTCTTTTAATTACCGCCTGACACTGAAAAGCGTCGCCCGAGGCAGCTTCTGTGCAGCAGTCCTCATGTCAGGGGAAGTTTATATGATCATCTGAGAACATGAAGCGTTTTACTTTGAGCAGTACAGAGCCTGGTGTGTAAGCACATGAGGGGGCTGAGGTAAAGCATGCAAACTAGTCCAGCAGGGAGCTACCCCGTTCATTTGTTTTCAGTCATCTTTCTTGGCATAATAGGGCAAGGTTCCTGTGTGTGTGTGTGTGTGTGTGTGTGCGCGTGTGTGTACGTGTGCGTGCGTGTGTGTGCGTGCTGCGAGACATGTTTACGACCGTTTTGTCATGGTACCAAGTGATTTATTTAGGATTAGATGACATAATCACTGCACATAAGACTTAGGCTATATAACCGATGGTAAGTGTGATATTATCCATTGCAGGATAATAAAATGTGTTTGAGGGGTCTGAGTATGTTGTTGTGTAGGTGGTGGATGGGTGGTTTTATGTGAAAATCATTAGTGTCTGCATATATGTGCTTCCAAGCTTCTGTAGAATGATAACAGACTGCTCTCTGCCTTCCCCCCCCCCTTCAGGTCAGCGCATCTCCCAGCTGTGTGAGAGCAGCCATGAAGATGTTGTACTGTCCCTACTGCTCAGGCCAGGTGGCCCTAAAGCCCTGCCAGAATTACTGTCTTAACGTAATGCGTGGCTGTTTGGCCAACCAGGCCGACCTGGACACAGAGTGGAACAACTTCCTCGGTAAGTGCGTCGCAGAGGAACGGTGGACGTAGCTCTTCCACACGATGTGTCAAAAACAGAAGGCGCGCACCCCTCCCTTCCATACTTCTTCTGCAAATGACTAAAGTTAACATGATGGGATGGATGCTACGTGGTATAACTTTTGGTTCCACCCTTCCAATTGAATTAGACTTTTCCCAGGGTATATAACAGAGCAGAGTGGGAGACTCTAATAAGAATAGCCTCTGGCAGTTATATACAACAGGCTGTGTACGGCTCCAGCATTTTAAAATGATGGTCCCGAATCAACCTTAACCTCAGTAGTACTGAATGAGTTCTCTGAAATATATTGTGTTCTGAAAATATATTTGTGATTCAATTAAATATTAACTGAGTGGTAAAAATATCCACATTATACATTCCAGCATTATATTATCCTAAATGCTATTCTGCATGACAGACACACTGTCTGTGAGAGTAAATTATTTTCTTCCCCCGCCACCATTGTGTGTGTCACTGGCTTATAGTTACTAACTGCTGACCCTGCTAGTCTCGGTGGGGGCCCTTGAATTCTTGTTCCTCTCCCTTGTGTGGCAGCTTTCCTGAGCCTCAATTTAAGTGCTGTATTTTGGCCCGAACTGCTTAACAGCCTCCTGCTCTCAGCAGATGGTAGCAGACAGCAGTCTGCTTCCCCCTAGTGTTAGTCATGAGTAACAACAAGCAACGACTGAAACTGCCGAAACACGTTGTTGTTTTTTTGGGGGGGGGGTTTTGTTGCATGTTTTATTGATTGATTTGCAAATCTATCTCAAATGCGTGGTTTTGAAGATTTTTGTTGCTATTCTTATTCTTACAACTTGCTTTGTTTTCAGATGCTATGCTAGGTCTGGCCGACAGGCTCGAGGGCCCATTTAACTTTGAGTCTGTCATGGACCCCATCGACGTGAAAATCTCAGACGCCATCATGAACATGCAAGAGAACAGCATGCAAGTGTCACAGAAAGTCAGTATATATTTGTATCATCTTTTCTATTGAGTGTGAGTCCGTGAGAGGATACAGAAAGAGCAAACATTCCATTTCACTCACTGTGTCCTACACTTCCCTGCCTACGCCAGGTCTTCCAGGGATGTGGTCAGCCTAAGCCGAGCAAAGCCTTCCGTTCCCGTCGCTCGGTTAAAGAAACAGGCTTTACTGGTCGCTTCAGGCCCTACAGCCCCGACGCTAGGCCTACAACTGCTGCCGGGACCAGCTTGGATAGACTGGTAAGTTCTGCTAGAATCCAGCATTCACGTCACAGCTAGACGTCTCTTGAACTGTTTGAAATAGCTTGCGACTGACTTTTTGTCTTTCCTTTTCTGCCTATTTGTTACGCAGACAACAGATGTAAAAAAGAAGTTGAAGCACGCTAAGAAATTCTGGTCAACGCTGCCAGACACTGTGTGTGCTGGAGAGAGGATTGCACCTGGGGATGAATGCTGGAATGGAACAGCGAGAAGCAGGTAAGGACGGTGCAAGCACACGCGAACAGACACACATACACACCTCAGTTCAAGTGCATGAATGTCATGCACAGTATTGTTATTGTTATCGTTAAGTTCACTTACAAAACTAACTTCACAGTGTTGGTTACTCATCCCCATGTCAGTCGAATCCCAACTGAAGTCCACGTAACGATGATGCCGTCAGAAGCGGATTCAACGGGCTGCCTCGGGGCCCGTTGTTAGTCCAGCGTTCAAAACGGCATACTAATGACCATATTAATCGATATCACACAGACTTACAAACTTCAGTTGGGATTCGATTGACTGACTGTTTTGTAAGTGAACTGCTCCTTTAATCTGACATCCCTATTTGTCACTCTTGCACTATAGGTACGAGTCAGTCGTCATTGGCAATGGATTGGCCAATCAGGTGTCGAACCCTGACGTGGATGTGGACATCACAAAGCCAGACATTGTAATTCGTAGTCAGATTGCTGCTTTGAAAGAAATGACGAGCTGGCTGAAGGCAGCGCACAGTGGCAATGACATCTCTATTGATAACGGTGAGGACACTAGACTTCTGACGTCCCTGCTCTGTTCATTTCTCTCTTTGCAGGCATCTGACTTTCTTGTGTCTTTTTGCTCAGATGAGGATTCTAGCGGAGGAGAGGAGAGCGGCAGTGGTTGTGACTCTCCATCTTGTGAGACGGACCCAGACATCTACTTCTCCACTCCACCTAACCCCGTGAAGCCCAAAGTCAACCAGGTGGTGGACAGACCACCATCAACTGACGGTGCCCGTATGTCGCAGGGAAGCATGGCGCTGGCACTCTGTGGGCTTGCCCTGGCCTTGCTCGCCCCCCACTTGAGATAAAACTGCAAGGCAGGGAAAGGGAGAGAATGAGAAGGAACAACAGAGCGAAGGGGAAAACTGTCAGAGAGACTTTTAAAAGACTGCCTTCAGGACCTTGGTCTGTCCACCATTGGGGGGGAAAGACTCTTATTAATATTACAATAACTTCACTTTTAATTATTTGTTTGTATGTTTTTTTTAAAGGACATCAGTGTACAGCAATATGATTTTCTTCCAAAAAATTCACCTCTTTTTTTTTTTTTCCCATATTTTTCTTTTGTTTTGTTTTGGATAAACCTTCAACGCTCACAGCCCTTTGGAGCTCTGATCCCTCTCGTAGCATTGCAAACAGTGTGTAATTCTTTTATTTGCCAATTTAATCCCCTTTTTTTATAACCTAAATGAATGTTAGCCAAATAGGAAGCAGGATGTTTGGTTGAGTGTCTGGGATAGGATGTATCTGCATATTTCTAGAACATTCGCTATCTATTCACAAATGCATCTACATTATTCAGTAAACAACTTAGGAATAATGTAGTAAGTAGACCTTCTACTTGGAATTGTGTATGTTTGTGTGCGTGAATTTACATGTGTGTGGCTGTGCTTCCATTTAAGATGTCAGCTAATTAAGCAGTTATAAAGCTAGTCAGGGCCGGGGGTATTGATCCTGACTTAGGAACAGTATAATAGCAGGGGTTGTTTTTTGTTTTGTTTTTTTTTGTTTTTTTTTACAATTTGCTTTTGAGAGGCGTCAAAGCTATTAAGAGCTACAGCGTGCAGAAGCAAGCTCATCTGTCAGAAATGCTATGAGAAACATTACAACACAGGCATTTACAAGGTTTACCAAGTGATGGAATCAGTCTTTGGACAAGTTTTGGAGGCATTCTGTGTACCCAAAACTGCATATAGTATGTATGTAACAATGAGGATTCCTGCAACCTAAACAACAGGGTTTTTTTTTTGTTTTTTTGTTTTTTTTTTATACACAAATTCTCTCAGCTTAAACCGGTTCAGTAGTAAGGTAATACCTCATGCATTCTCTCATTCTCAATGCAATCTATCAATATTAAAACTGAAAGGGTGATAGCGTTAGATTTGTGGCAGATATCCTGGAGTATGGTAAAAATGACTTGAGAGAAGAGGGACTCCCCTGGCATTACCCCTAAAGAAGGCAAAGCTGACAAAGACAAGTCCTAAATGCCCTTTTGTACTGTAGGCTCAGTTCTGCACAAAGTATCTGGCTCTATACAGTCTTACTTGTTGGAAAAGGATAGGGGTGACTTGTATGTCCAAGAACGTTTGAGATAAACTAGAGAAGACGAACAAAAGACAGGGCTTTGATCAAATTAAATCAAGACAACTAAGATTATTTTTTAATACAGGGTTTTATGTTGAGGAGGTGTTGTAACTTTTAGGTTTTTTTTTTGTTTGTTTTTTGGTATGAAGATATATATTAGGTACTACAGTGAATTTTACTGTTAGTTTTTAGGAGCTGGTGGGAGTAATCAGTGTGCACAGATTTGGGGAACTTCTGGTTAGTGGTCAGTGTGCACAGCTTTTAGGGGCACTTCTTTGCCCTTGCACCACACCCCAGAATACACACTCGTACCTCTTTACTTTGATGGCCTGCGTCAGTGTAAACGGACTCATTTTGAACCATCCGACCTACCTTACTTGGTCCTCACACTTATCATTTCAACGTGGATGTTGAATGTTGAAGTTTTATCACAAGTGCTACCAAAATTGATACATGCTGTCTGGTGTGTCTTTTAACACCTTGGTACGTTATTAACTACTTCTTAATGTCAAAAAAGAAAAGAATGTAGATGTTAATGTCTGCTCAAGGCAGTCACTTGCATCTGTTGTCTGCTCAAATTCTCTGTCGTTTTTTATTTTTTTTATTTTTTTAGTATGTTGTGGCCAACTGACAAGCACAACATAAGGTTTTCTTTTCACTCTGTACGCTACATTGCCTGGTCATTTCACCTCTAACATTATATGCCGCCTCAAGTTGCTTTTCTACAGTAAATTATGCATGTTTTTGTTTAATGCCTTTGCAAACATGCTTCCAGAAGAGACAAAAGTATCTCCATAATACAGTATTCAGAATGTATTGGTATACTTAATGTAGATGAAGATATTAATAACTCAAATTAATGCAGATCTAAGTACTGTTATCAAATTTCTTTGGTCTAAATATGCATTTTGTAAAAACAAAAATGGATTTGCATGTTTCAGCTTTATCTGCAGGTCTAAGATAATTGGCTAATGTTAGATTTATGGTAAATACTGGATGTGGCGGCTTGTTCACAACTTTTGTGCCTCATATGCCATTGAATTTGTCAGGTTGTTTGTAAGCTTAATTGAGATTTCCTTCCTAAAAGTTATGTTCCCAATGATCAGTCCAGTCGAGAGGACATGGAACAAATCAGTGAGGACATCAGCATCAAGAGTTGGACTCTGAGGGATTTGATGTCCAAGCAGCAGAAACATCTATGCAACCCACCTAAAATATTGGAGCCATGATTTGACGAGTCAATTTGGCATTACCTCTCTATTTTACTGGTTCAATTCCTATGTTCCCATGTACCGCCAACATTTCTACAAGGGCTTGTGCATGTGTTAAGTGTCATGTGGGAGAGTTGTTTTGTGTGTGATGAAACCCAGCTTTTCGAAAAGTGAGGAAATGTTTTGGGTAATGATGGTAAATGTCTGTGCTTGCGGGCCAGGGCAGCAGCATTTTCCAGCTGGCAGGAGTTGGTCCAGCTGCTGGATATTGTTCATCTGATTCGTAGAGCAACTATAGTCTAGTGACTATAGTTGAGCTAGGCAGATGAAGGAACCCTTCCATGTGCCTTTGGCCCACAAGGATAGAATGGACTCATACTGAGGAGAGAATGAGTGACTGAAAAGAAGAAACAATGTGTAAATAATGAGCAGCCGTTTTAGATGTCTCTAAAAGAGGCCATAACAGTCCATCAGATTTTTACTTGTCAGAGTATCTCCTAAATGTTATGGAAAAACAAGATGAGATAGATGTTAAATTGTAAGAGAAAAGGTATATTAAGCAACATTTCCTAGTCTTGATGAAATAAAGACTGCCAATATTTAAATGGTTGTTGTCTCGATTTAAATGGTTGTCAATAAGTTCCTAAAAGGGCTATTTCAACATTCTGCTTATTAACTGATACCTTAAGAATGACAATTTGGAATAACAGATAAAACTATTGACATTCCCTTCAAAACAATGATTCAGCACATATCTGCGAGATACTGTAAACTTGATGAATAGATAAATATGGAATTGTACAGGCTCACAGTTTACTGAAATATTTGTTAAGCTCTTGATACAAGGGTTGATGGTCTGACTGCTTAACAGGGTTTAAGATTTTCTTCATGGGGATTACAATGAGCAGACACTGTAATCGAGTATGATGAGACTATTAATGGATGTTACTGGCACATAACTAAGAGGGGCAAAAGGGAAGAAAAACATTCAGCTAAACCAGGAGCCCCAAATCACAGCACCACAGGCCAATTACATACCATTTAATAACAGGTAGAATGTAGGTCACACTCAAGGTTTCAGTGTTATTGTCTATGAACACTGAAAATGGGTAGCCCACAGTATGCAGGCCTACTCTATGAGAGGGGTGAGTTTTCATTATTTCTAAGTACTGAGGACAGCTTTGTTCGTGTTACAATACACTAAGGTGGTTTGAGTAGTCTACATATCAGATAAAAATGTCTCAGACAGCAATGTTTATCTGACATCTGCCGACATGAAGCAGAGAGATAGAGCTTTAGACCACAACGAGCCACCAGAATGAACATTGGCATAGATGCTAGTTTTTGAATCTATATTGTTAAGGCTCATAATATTGGAGAGTTCAGATACTATATTCTTACAAGAGAAATGCTGTCATTTTGTGTTTGGTTGTTGGTGGTGAAAGGTTGTCTCCACTGCTGCCCCTCTTAATTGACCTGTTTGGTAACTGAGACATGCTATGCCACGTGGTTTACTTTGTTTTCATGCCCATCAAAGCATGAGGGGACATGACTTATAAAAATGCTTTATTGTAGAGAAGGAAGATGAGCAATCAAGATGGTGATATATGTGCCAGGCTGTCTTTGAGGCTAAGTTGTCTTTTCTTTAAATGTTCTACAATATTACTTTTCAACCACAGATTTATCTAACAACTATAAATGAGAAAAGATGAATATGCGCCTCTAAACATGGTTAACGCCACATCAAAATGCCGAAACCCGGGATCGAACCAGGGACCTTTAGATCTTCAGTCTAACGCTCTCCCAACTGAGCTATTTCGGCGGTGTAAAGTGCCATCAAATATACTCATTATATAGATAGATATCAACGATGGCTACTACTAGCAACCTGATGATAAATAAATATCTCCTTATTTTCTAATCGAAAATGTACAGCAATGTCACTAAACAGTGTATGACGAAAAGATCTGCGGATGAAGACTCCCAAAGCCTCCCCACAAACATTGCTGTGACGTAATGTTTTACGCCCAGATCTAGCGCAGTGACTGCTGGGAAGAAAGGTCAAGGATCGGTAACAGTGATGGGGGAGGAGACGGATAATTTATTATTCGAGTACTGATGCGACAAATTCTCTGTATTTGTTGCTACAAGCAAGCTACTTGGCGATCGTCAACGATACGTGAACGTTTTACTAACACGGCACCGCAGTTGTTGTGAGCATATGGTATTATTGCGCTTCTTGTTGGAAAATCAATCTAGCATTCTGGTTAGCAAACGTTAGCAAGTCATGGCGTTAGCTAGCAACTGTATTGTTATTGTTTTCGCCGCCACTGCGGTATATTAGGGCAGCTAAATAAAAAAAACATTCGATTAAGTAGTGTTTCCCCAGCCAAGGCAGGGGATCGAACTGCCTGAGTTATGTTTATCTGTATGTCCCGGGAAGATGGATGAAAAGTCCAACAACAATCATCGGCTGTTGATTGTCCTGCTGATGGTGATGCTCTTCGGCGTCATTGTGCTTCAGTATGTTTGTCCCAGTAGCTCCGACTGTCAGCTGTTGCACATGGGATCATTCTTCAAATCAGGTGGCGCAAGCAGTGCGACTGGACCCCGGACGAGTGGTATGAACGAAATTCGTGATGGGCTCGCAAAGGACCCGTACATCGCAGAGGACGGTGCTCTGGTCCGTTTTGTTCCTCGCTTCAACTTCACAAAAGCCGACCTGAATCGCGCTGTAGACTTTAATATCAAGGGCGATGACGTCATTGTTTTCCTACACATTCAAAAGACTGGTGGCACAACCTTTGGGCGGCATCTGGTGCGGAATATTCAACTCGAGAGGCCTTGCGAGTGTCACGCAGGTCAAAAGAAGTGTACGTGTTACCGGCCAGGTAAAAAAGAAACGTGGCTCTTCTCCCGGTTCTCCACCGGTTGGAGCTGCGGCCTTCATGCAGACTGGACAGAACTTACTAACTGCGTCCCGTCGCTCATGGACACGCATGACCCCCCCAACACACCTCTTCCAAGGTTGGTGGAAGGACGTTTTCCATTGTATCTAAATATAATAATTGTGATCTAAACAGTCTAACTTAATGTGACGATATGTGTGACTTTAACTGTCAACATGTTAGTCATTTAGAATTGAGTATGTTACAGTAATCATTTTTGACCAGATCAGGGGAAATACAAAACTAATATATCTTCTTTTTATTTCTCTCTCCAGGAGGAACTATTATTATATAACCATATTACGGGACCCTGTGTGGCGTTACTTGAGCGAGTGGCGCCACGTGCAGCGCGGTGCCACTTGGAAGGCTTCCCTCCACGTATGTGATGGACGTGCACCCACGCTGTCCGAGCTACCTAGCTGCTACTCTGGAGATGATTGGTCGGGTTGCTCTCTGCAAGACTTCATGGACTGCCCCTACAACTTGGCCAACAATCGTCAGACCCGCATGCTGGCAGACCTCAGCTTGGTCGGCTGCTATAACGTCTCCGCTATGAGCGAGGAGGACCGCTGGGCCGTGCTTCTGGAGAGTGCCAAGCGTAACCTGCGAGGCATGGCCTTCTTCGGGCTGACCGAATACCAGCGCAAGACCCAGTACCTGTTTGAGCGCACCTTCAGCTTGGAGTTCATCGCACCTTTCACACAGCTCAATGGCACACGCGCCGCCAGCGTTGAAGTGGCTGCTGAGACTCAACACAGAATCCGCCAGCTGAACCAGTGGGACGTGGAGCTGTACGAGTATGCCCGTGACCTGTTCCTGCAACGCTTCCAGGTGACGAGGCAGCAAGATCGCAAGCAGGCCAGGGAGAGGCGTCAACAGGAGAGGAGGAGGCTCCGTGGAAGGCTCTCACCAAGGACAGGGAGACCACTGAAGCCCACAGAAATGCCTCGTCGGCTCGTGAGGCGCCCTCTACCAACAGAGGTGAGGCAGAGGGGGAATGGTGATGGAGAGACTGTGGAGTCTGAGGTACTGCTCCCAGACTGGTGGGATCTGGAGGAGAACAGTACCATGGAGGACTACATGGACAATGTAGAACAGTGGTAGTGGGGGGGACCAAGTAGGGAGACTAGAGTGTCTTAAGTCTGTCTGAGTTTGCCAGGTTTGCCTTGTTTATCGCCAGTGGTAACCAGTATCCGTTTGTATAGGCCTTCCATTGAACTTTTTTTTGTTGTCCAATATATGGCCAGTTTTATTCAACGCACATCTATTTATTGATTTTGATTGTATTTTTTGTCACAAATACATTTTGTGTTTGATACATTTCCTTAACATAAGGTAAAAACTGGTCTAGCTACCACTAATCCTCTACCTTTCACAATCACTCTAGCCTTCCAAATCTGTCACACAGATCTGAACAGTTTTTATGTAGCATAGTGCAAACTGGACAACAAGATACTCATACATTTTATTGAGGAGAACATTCAAATATGCTACTTGTTGTAATTAACTACATATGCAGGCTAAACTGTTAATTTGTCTGAAATCCATTTTGAAATGTACTTATATTGTACTGGGTATACTTGTATGTACTTGTAAGTAATGGCTCAGTAATGGAAAAGGAAAATGAAATTTTGATACTTACCTCAATGTGTAGCATACTTGCTAATGTTATGTATTTGCTGACTGTTTCAAGTTTACTGTTTTATAAAAAAAAGTACTCATTTACGATGTTATTGTGCTCTTTACCTCTCCCTCTACCATGTGCATAGGAAACTGGCTAGAGGTTTGTATTGTACTTGTAAACCCCCATTGCACCAGCAGAGGGCGCCAGAGTAATTTCTAAAAAAAATAAAAATCTGGAAATAATTGGTGACGTTACAGACAGTTCGTTCGGATAGTAAGAATTAGGGTTATTTTCACTCTGAAATTGATTGACAACGGCTTTAGATGCGTGACAGATACACCGAAATAAACTGCAAAAGTAGACCTCTTCACACTTCTCAAGACTAATATTAATATTAATACCTCTTAAAATCAAGACGAATGTAGTATATCATAAAAAAATGACGTTTCTGAGCCAAACACTTAGGGGTAAAATTTAGATAAATATGTGTACAGGAATGTGACTTAGTAGAATTTTCTCTCCGCAGTTCCAAGGTTAAAAAAAAAGAAAAAGTAATGCGCTGTCATTTGACAACTGAAAACACAGGACAACGAAATTCCGGAGAATTCTTACACACCGTCTCTGGCCTTTGACCAGTAGTTTGGGGACTTCTATCTGGCCTCTGACTGTAGGCTACGATTATTTACTAGCTCATTCATTTATTGTCTTGGAGCAGGAGCTCTTTGCTGCATGAAAAGCACGTACTGTATATTTGAACTAGAACTTCCTCTCTTCGTGATTATTATAGTCAGACTGTGTCGGCGATATCGCACCCTTCACAGTAAAAGTTTGGTATTCAAGCAAATACGATGCCACAGTGTGCCTTCGAGAGCTTTTATTATGAAGCTACGTGAGGCGACCGGAAGTACAGTCTTGCTCGAAAAGTTCCTTCAACTGGAAAGAGACATTTCGTTCTCAAAACAGCAGTCACGAACATCTAATTTTATTTTTGGAGCATAAGAAATACAAAACAATAAAAACAATCAGCACAGATACGGACATTAATATATCACTGTCTCACCAGTTAAACTTTAAATGTACTCTAAAGAGGCAGTTTGTTTTGAATTGTTTGTAAACATTGGGGCAAAATAAAAAAATAAAATAAAAAATAAATAAATAAAACAGTTGCAAAGCCCACTCTAAATGTACGAGTCCTACTATTACGTAAGCTATTTCAGTCAAATATAACGGACAGCCTTAAAACGATGCAGTCTAAAAATATGCATCATACAGTTGGCAAATGGATGGAGCTCCACCTAACTCAGTAGATACACATTTTACCAGGTCAATCTAGGCAGTGAGAAATATCACTAATTGTAGACAGCACTGCCACGGCCGAAAGCAGCATTTAAATTGCACCTTCAAGAAAAGCGTACAATTCCAGAGACGCCGTTTATATTGTGTTTCCTAAATGTCCACCTGCGAATGACGTCCCTGGTAATAACCTACATCCTCCGTGTCTGCGTTGTGAACTGGAACTCCCTAAATGGTGGCTAATGATATTCTCTATAAGAGAGGAAAGGAAACACTCGGGCAAACAGACTTTTTCTCGAACTCCTCCCTCTCTCCCGATTTTGCCCTCCCTCGATTTTTTTTTTAATCTTGTGTTGCTACCGGGCAAATTTGGTTGCAACATCTCAGCCCACAGTCCGCTTTCACCTCACAACACGCGTTTTTTCTTTTGGGGCATGCGTCGAGTTGGCTTTTATTATTTCCAATATTTTTTCTTTTCTTTCCCCGTGGATCAACCCCCAAGACGATGTTGTGCGAATAGTTAAGTTTACAAAAAAAAAGGCTATTTAGCTAACGTTGATGAATGAAAGGGCATTTGAATTTGAATCCGATTTGAATAAGGCGCACAGGTAAGAACACGATCGTGTCTGGCGCAGTTGACTTTTCACTCGAGCTGCTCTGCCTCGTACAGATAAAAGCAACCTAGTAGCTATTGGCTGCATGTTTATTCCAGTTATTATAATAACCATATGATATATATATCATAAGATGATATATATATCTCTATATT
>OMKK01000116.1:0-26962 GCA_900302305.1 Polymixia japonica | reverse complement strand
GGGGGTAGCTAGCTAGCTAGCTTGCTGTCGGTAGCTTGGCATTTAGCCAAGTTTGGATGTGCTTTAACGTGAATGATTTCTTAATGTCGTGTAGATGCAGATGCCTGTATGCATTCCACATGGTAACCTGCTGCATACGTTGCTTTTATCTTACCGTATTGCCCCCAGCGCGGTGTAAGCTGTGCGTTAGGTGATAACACTTGAGCTTTCCGTTCCTAAACGGTTAGCCGTCTCTGCCCATATAACAACAGCTGTCAGACCAGAGTGTTTTATTCTCCCTCTCAAAGGGCATCACTAATGTGCTGCTTTATTGACTTGTACTTGGGACACAATGCATCCGTTGCCATTTATTGCGTTGCATATCTTAAGTGACCTAGCTGCCCACGTGATTAATTTCATAGTGTCTGGTAGCGTAGTGGCGCTTCTTGATTTCAGTGTTTATGTGCTTTTTGGGATTTGGATTTGGTATGAAAGGGGTCAAAGGTGATTGTAGCCATTTATTATAGTGGTGACACCTGACTGTTCCAGTTGCTGGCCCATTATAATGTTAGTAAAATACGCTTTTTTCATGAACTGCCTTCATGTTATGTCAATGAATGTCTGAACTCTGACTGAAGTGCGGACTCATCTTTTCAGGGTACCAAATTATGGATTATTATGGAATATTTGGGTGGAGGATCAGCACTAGATTTGGTAAGTTTACGACATAACCGAAATGGCCCGTTTAGATTATGATCCTGTCTCAAACTGTTTGGCCCCGCCAATCAATAATTAAATAAATATTAGATCTAAAAACGATGGCATCTTTCAAAGTAGCACAAAGAGACAAGAGTTTGACCACCGAGATATTCTCCCACCTAGTTGGAACCAGGCGCCTTGGATGAAACGCAGATCGCTACGATCCTGAGAGAGATCCTGAAGGGGCTTGAGTACCTGCACTCTGAAAAGAAAATCCACAGAGATATCAAAGGTACTAGTGAATATATGCCTTGGTCTTTTCTTTAACAGGAGTTTGTTTTTGTCATCTAATACCCTGTTCTCTGTCATTTTGGTGATACTGTAGAAGCAGGCTCCTCTACAGCCAACAGTATGGGCTGGCGTCAGTCTTGGCCAGCTTTGCTGGAAATGTTCTCTTCAATTCTTGGTGGCCGACACACACGTGTCTCCTGTCTTTTACACTGAAAACAATAGACATGTTTGATTTGCATTCTGTGTAGCATTTCAGGTCACCGTTATCTACACCGATACTAAACGCAGAGCTACCTTTTTCTATGAAGCAGCTTACATAAGAGTGTATCGTTATAGTATGGTCATGTGTGTTTGCTCATGGGCATTAGTCATTTTTTAATTTTTTTTATTTATTGTTCTCAGCGGCCAATGTGCTGCTATCGGAGCAAGGGGACGTGAAGCTGGCAGACTTTGGAGTGGCAGGCCAACTGACGGACACCCAGATAAAGAGGAACACATTTGTCGGCACGCCGTTCTGGATGGCACCCGAAGTCATAAAGCAGTCCGCCTACGATTCAAAGGTCAGAACGATCAGAATTATAACGCGCACTTAGGTATTAAGTGTGCGTTATGTCACGCTAGGGAAGGAATGCCAGCGAAGGTTTGAACACCACGCTCTGTGGGGGAACGGCAGTAATTGAAGTTAGAAATTGATTTAGAAGGTTTGCTATAACACAGTAAAATATTTGTTTCCGGGGTCATTTGTAACACGAAATGATGAACAGAAAAAGTTAAACATACTTTGTAAAGGGAGGAGGGCTGTGTGCAAATCTGTGTGTGTGTGTGTGTGGAAATGTTTGTGTTACTGTTGTGTAAGTGTCATTTCAATGAGCCGTCATTGGTCAACTTTGTCAATGAATATTTCATCAAATGTAACTATTGAAGGATATGTTGTATGACAGCTACAAATAGCAATTTATTAAGTTCACCACAATCAACATTATGATTACATTTTGTTTGTTTTCTGCAGGAAATATACCTATGTGAAATAAGATTCTAGGGTCCTATGATCTGTACCCTTGAAGATATTTTACTACTGAGTAATGTTTTTCTTGCCGTTGCTCTTTTGACCCGCCCAATGTGAAAGCTTATCTTGTCTGGCTTTTTGTGAGCTCATGTTAAGCTGTTGCCACGACTCGAAATTACAGTATTTATTTCGGGAACAGCCACAACACGAGTCGCTGCGCAGCTTAGCGTCAAAACCCCTGTGTTGTAGTCTGAGTGTAGTGGAAGGTTTCCTCAAATACATTAGTGCTGCTTTAGTCAGCCGGTTTAAATGCAAAGTCGGTCGATTTATTTCTAGAGGTTGAATTTTAGCATTGCATGTTCTTCAAGCAAGTTTATTTGTGGTTCGATATGTGTGATTCTGGTTTATTAGCTTGGCGGTGTTCTTGCCTCAAACTGTTTTGTTTTATAGGCAGATATCTGGTCGTTGGGCATAACAGCAATAGAACTCGCCAAAGGAGAGCCACCCCACTCTGAGCTCCATCCCATGAAGGTCTTATTCCTCATCCCAAAGAACAACCCTCCCACGCTGGAAGGAAGTTACAGTAAACCTCTCAAAGAATTTGTAGAAGCTTGTTTGAATAAGGAGCCCAGCTTTGTAAGTTCAAAAACAACGTTTGCTCTTACATATAGGTGTATTCCTGCTGTACGTTGGGCGAGGAGAACATGCTGTTAATACATATTTTTTTGCGTGTTTTTCTTAGAGGCCAACTGCCAAAGAGCTGTTGAAACACAAGCTGATTGTAAGGCATGCCAAAAAGACATCCTACCTTACAGAGCTGATAGACAAATATAAGAGGTGGAAGGCAGAGCAGTCTCGGGACGAATCCAGCTCGGATGAATCTGACTCGTAAGTTGTCCGCACCGTCACAGTGTATGAAGTTCAGGAGGAGACGAGACGAGGCTCTCTTATACTGTCACGGTAAAAACTGAGCAGCAATTGTCCTATGAGGATTTGAACATGTTGTGTCTGTAGGGAGCAAGATGGTCAGGCGTCTGGAGGCAACGACTCTGGCAGCGATGACTGGATCTTCAACACCATCATTGAGAAGGACCTCAAGAAGTTTCAGAATGGGGCAGCGCAGCCTGCTGAGCTGGAGAGGAACCAGGTAAGACTATACACCGGTGATGCAGAAGAAGCAGAAATTCTGTGTGCCTCTCATTTACAGGTAAAAATCTCAGCGATTCTGTGTGTCAACGGTTTCCCGTAGTTCTTTAAAGCAGACCTTAAAGATAAAAAAAATAATAATAATAATAAATAAATAAATATTTTTCAGGTGCAAGATAGTCCAAAGAGGCCTTTGTCACAGAGTTTATCAACAATATTTTCACCACTGTTCTCTGAGGTGAGTGCATTCCTCTATGTGTTGTTACCCTAAATTTCCCCAAATAGTCACGCTTGTTAATTGAGTAACAAACAAAACTGCCAAAAACTGAGATGCAAAAGATTATCCAGGTCTCACTGAGACTGAGGACCACGTTTACTTGTCACGGTCACACGATCGTGTGGGGAATTAATTAACGCTAATGGAACATTTAGGCAAACCACATTTTAATATCATCTAAAATCATTTTTACAGTTGAAAGAGAAGGGCGAGGCGAATAATGGCAAACCAGAGACTGCAGAGGAGCTGAGAAAGGCCATTTTCCTGGCAGAGGAGGCATATCCGGGAATATGCGACTCCCTGGTGACTGAACTGGTGCAAAGACTACAGAGGTAAAGGCAATTCCCATAGCTGCTTTACCAAAACACTGTGAACACAAAGCCTTTTTTTTTTTTTTTCTCCACTTTAGGACATAAACACCACCATTGAGCATTTTGTTTTTAGCGTGTGGTCCGTACAGAGAGCAAACTTTTAAGTGTTCCCGTCTTATTTGTCAGGTTTGCTGTGCCTAGGGCTGCCGCCCCTCAGTGAGAAGAGTCTCACCCAGCTACGCTCTCACCCTCCACCCTGAACGGCAGCAGTCAGGTCATTGCCTCTGACATCCACAGCCAGGATGAAGTCTCCCAGGAAGGTCTCCATAACTCATTCGCCTAAAGCAAACCCTGGCCCACTTAATCTCTGTTTCTACGAAAACGCACCGCAGAGGGTCCTATTTAGAGCATTCGTTGGCCAGCCGCTCAGCTGCCAGTCTGATTGCCACCTGCTGTAAGATGTCTCTTCTCAATACCTCCTTTACGAGCGGTTTATTTAAGAGTGGAGATAGAACTTTTTTTTTTCTTTTTTTTTTTTCTTTTTTTTTTGCGAGGACTCTTGAGTCTTAAAGGTTAACACTCCTTTTAGGAAATGTACCTTACTTTCCCTTGATCGCGTGCACGCGTGCGTGTGGCTATGTGTGAAATCCTGTGAAATGTGCATTGGAGAGTGATGAGTAGATTGAAGCATTCTATTGAAAACTCAGGTATCCTGCTTTAAGTGGATCGGATCCTCTGGGAGATGGAAAGAGCTCTATTGGGTGGCTGTACAGACTTGTAAATAAGCTCATTTTTATAGATACTAAAAAAAAAAGAATGGAGTGTGCATAAGGAATCACTGTGTACAAATGGCCAAATGCGAACTGTAGATACTGGTTAAAAGGTAAATATTTTTCGAGACTTAAATGGCCATAATTGAGATTGCCTTGCCTTTTATTTCCTGTTCTTTTGTATATCAGTTGTTGATTTCTCCTATTGTAAAACTTTTTTAAGGACCCCTCCATTGAAAGAGAATGGCTGCCCTCTACCCTGTTTTCGCATTGATTTATTTTGTATTACCTAATGCTATTTGATTCTGGTTTCACACTCTATGCTGTGGTTGTCATTGTTATGTAGGAGATGTAGAATGTAAACAAAGGCTGGATCACTCCAACCCTCTCCAGCTAGAACTGCTGGATGCTCTGTTCCCAGTCCTTAGTTCCCTGAGGCCTCGAGTTGTGTTGGTTGATTGATTGGTTGATTGGTTGTTGATTGGTTGGTTGGTTGATTGATTGATTGATTGGTTGGACTTTCCCTTCTTTTTGCCGAGTGTATTTGACTAGTTACTTAAACTGAGGTTTCGCTCATTCATTCCATTTACAGGGCAGTGCCATCACCTAGCTTAATTCATCATCAACAGACTCAAGTCTTCCGGGGAGCTGCAGAGGTACAAACGATTTCCTCAGAGTACCGACGGCTTTAATTGCACTTAATACGAAAATAAATGCCTTTTACTATAAACAAAGTAGCCATAAGACAGTAGCATGAGATTTCTTGTACAGGTGTGCGTCATGCTATCAGAAAGGAATGTCCACCTGAAGTCACGGCTCGGACTGTGGAGTTGGTCATGCAGTGTATCAGATTAGCCTGGCTATGTCGCTTCGATTTCTATAGTTAAGGTACAAGATGAGAAGGTTCCCAGCCATAGTCAACACATACAGGCCTAGACTTCTCATATAGTAGATGACGCTGCTTATAGATGTGTAACGTAGCATAAAGCAAGTGGCCGTTAAGAGAACAACTGCACTTCTCTACTACTAGTGACTAGTTTAAATTGAATGTGCATGAAATTTAACTCCTTTGAATTGACCTGCATAGTATGCGTTGTAGCATACTAAGACTGGAGGAATGTTGAGTCCTGAACACTGAGAGTTGAATCAGCCTTAGAATGCTTGCAATGAATGGTGAATAGTATCAGCTTTAAAAGAGTTTATCAAACGTTAGCCCTATAATTTTGATTAGTTTTTCCCCCTGGCATTAAGATTATGCAGCAATACTTTGAAGAAAGCTTTCAGTTCCTGCTTCCATGACAAAATAGCATGGGTAAATAAACAAACACAAATTTGCTTCTTTTCAGAAAATTTGTTTATATTTTCTCCACGTGTTTTTTTTTTTATGGGGACAGAAAGTACATTTTCTTTGCCAAGCACACTGGGAAAAGTAACATTACTTGTCTTGTTGCATTTTAATGATTAAACTGCCCGTTTACTTGCAATGTTTTGACATTTATGTCCAAGTACAAACTATACTGCAGTTAAAGTGATTGAAAGTCCCAGACCCATGTGTCACCCAATGCTGTACCAATGATTGCCATTTTCCATGTTTTTCTTTGTATTTTCTGCTCTTTTCCAACAAATTCCATGAGCCTTACTTCTCCATTCACACTTCTTTTACATGAAAGTGCCATGCCCCCCCCCCCCTACATAATTTGCACCTTTTTTAAGACTCTCTAGTTTGATTCCTTATCTTATTTGTGTTGCACTTTGTAAATTTCTTCTGGATTTAAAGAAAAATGGTACTTTACTAGGCCACGTCATGTTGTAACGTACGTGATTACTATGGCAAGCAGCGTGATCATCAGGACTCATTTCTTAGCACGGGTAGGATATTCTACGAAACATGCATTTTTTTTTAACCCAAAAGAGCAGTATTATAATATAGAACAAATAAAATTTGGTTCTTGTTGTTTATCAATAATCACGGGATAGCTACCACTTAAAATGTACATTTCATTTTGTGTAACATTGCTGTCAGTTTTTGGTCCATACCCTTTGCTCATTCAAGGTATTGGACTTCTTGTAAGTTTTCAAATGATTGAGGAAAAAATAAAAAAATCTAATACAAATTTAGAATTTTTGTATCATTTGACTAAGTCGTCCAATAGTTAGATAATATTGTACTTGGTTGTGTCATATGTTCGTTTATAATTGAATTTCTAAGATCAACCTATACAGTACTCTCAATTACAATCAGCAATTTTCATAGGTTGTCAGTAAGGCCCTCCGTGTTTCAGTGACTAGAATTTTTTGAATCCCAATCAGTTAATAGGTGTAATTTACTGCTATTTGAAATGGACATCTCAACTAGAATCATGAGCTTACTGGTCTCTATATGGTATCAGCAAACCCCAAACTTACTGTTTGCACATCAACAATCTTAAGCAACAGGGCGGATAGATAAACCATTTACAGTCTGCGTGTAAAAGCATCTCGCTGTCAAAATCCTAGTAACTGTTAAACTGCTCATTTCCAGGACACCAGTAATAAAAGCACAGCGCAGCCTACGTCAGCGAATACCTCACAGCAAGTTTTATTTATACATCCAAAAACAAAAGATCAAATTTCTCACGCTATATACAGATATTACATACAGTGTTTATACACATATTACATAATTTGTACACAAGAAAAATATACATAAAAATGTAAACCTTTGTATACAAAAAAATACCTTAGACAAATTAAACAAGGACCAATAACAAAAGGTGACTAGAATATTAGCTCATCCTATCATCTTTAAAAACAGTAATACAGTACATTCAATGAGTATAGGAATTTGTCAGCCATCTCTGAATTCAAGCAGTTACAAGTGCCTACAAGCCCTGTTAATTTTGTTCTATGTGGTTTGTCGGGAGTAAACTGGTGCAGCAACTAATCTCATGCTATGTGAATACAGCAGTATTGCCTTGCTTGCCCAAACTCAAGAAACATTCCATCCAACCTGACGTCTAAGGGGCACCGTCTTTTCCCATCTACGAATGACAACGCTGCAGCCACCGAGTTGGCCCAGTTGTCCCCCCTGTGGAGCTACGTGTAATACACTTAATAATGTGTTGTCTCTTTGGAACCGAGAGAAAGAACTGGGCCTTCTCACAGCTGGAAGTGGGGTCTGGCGCAGGCTGAGTGCTAATAACGATGGCAGCTGTTGGTTCTAATGAGTGTCCAAGCAAAAGGCAAGACAGATGGGGACATGTGAAAACGCCACTGGCCTCATCTAGTCCTGTGCAAATCTATGTTGAAATACAACAGACATGGATCTGTTTTTTTCCACCAAAAAATAAAAAAAAAATAAAAAAAATAAAGTCATGGTACACAATGCATATATTTGGATCTCACCTCATACCACCAACAATGAAGCCAGTGGTCACAATCTAAGCGGAAATGTTGATATTTTGCTCTCAAACAAAAGCTTGTTGCCCCATGCAATCCCAGACTTTCAGCAGTAGCTGCTTGCTGGAGTTTAATAGCTATCAAAAATATTGTCCATCAAATTCAAATATTGTTAAAAACAAAATGACAGCGTACACACAAACACTGATCCTTCCGACTTTGAAAGAACTTGCAAGCATTTTGATAGCCATTAAAACAGACGCGTTCCACAAAACACAGGTTCCACTGAGTACTTCGCAAATAACAAGTTCAATCCATTGCTACTCAATAATTCACCAATAAACCCCAATGTAGAGATTGCTACTCTATATACCTAATACTCAACAATGTCTGAGAATCTGTCAATTTCTAAAGTATCTATCAAAATTCATGGTTGTACTGCTCTTGTGACAATTTACCAGACAGGGAGGACTTGTCAGGTAGCATCAACAGAATCCTCCCTAAACATACAGTTAGGATAGGACCCCAGGTTACCATGCATCATTGACCTTAAAATTCACCTGCTAATCCGGCTTTAAAGAACAGACAGTGCTATACCTCGGACATGCTCATTGCACCAGTTCATACCAGGTTGTCACACTACCACACAGACAGCTGACAGAGGTTAAAACACATATGTCCATATACCAATTCACTGTATCCATTAACACCACTAAAGAAACTTCCTCTTAAGTCATTCACCGGGTCGGTTGGCCGTGACGTCTTAGAACAGGGTTCCTCTCCAGCTGGGTTCCTGAAACTGAGAGTTCACCTCTACTGAAGGACCACATGTGCATTCCTAGAAAGGTCGTTGTATATTGAGACCAGAGAGCATCTCTGACAGTGGATACTAAAAACCATCATTACCCTTACACTGAAGCTCATTTACCTAGCCTTGCAAACCCACCAAGCGTGACCCAAGAGAAGTTGGTCGGACCTGATCAGTGGTCTGTTGCAGACAGATTTCTAGTTCCTCATAAAAACAGTTTAGCCTAGATTATTTTAAAAAAAAAATGTTTATGACACAGTTACAAAGGCCCAAACGTATTCCTGGTCCACGTCTGCCTGGATTACATAGTGAAGCTACATTTAAGTGGAGACCAATACAATACCATACAATATGTCCATGTGTTTATTGCTTTAAGAAACCAGATTTACCTTCAAGTGTCTACTAGGCCACCCATATCGAGCCCCACAACCAACGGTGAGGTCAAGGAGTTCTTAACATCTGAGCAAACCGATAAAAGAGCAAATATATACACAATATAAAAACGGCTGTTTAAAAGTAGTTTGGTAAATTCTGTTTCTGTGAAATCTGACTGGATAAGATTCTATTTCATGATAACAGTTAAAGAGTAGCTTGAAACATTATAATGGGTCACAGACGTATCACAACCTATATGCTCATGTCTTTCATAGGGGTGACTGAAGCAGTGTAGGAAAACGAGATGCGATGACCACATGAGCAAGGCAGAAAACAGTTGATCGATATGAGACAGGGCTGGCAAAGCAAACAAAACTGACCACTGATTGAGGCTTTTGCATCGATTAATTCTGGAGCACTGTTTTTATCACTATGATAGGAATAATCTCTCCTATGGTCCTTCATACCAATGTTCACCGGTTCATTCCACTGTGGAGCCTCCTCCGCCGTCAAGTCTGCCTAGCTGTCACCCCCTGCTGGTGAAACCACTGGACAGCACACAGATCAAACCAGTGGACTCACACTGACTTAAACCCCTTAGAGGAGCTCAGCTGGCTATAGACTAAAAAAAAAATTAAATAGCAGGGAAAATCTGAGGTTGTGCAAAATCAGATTAAATAGTGCACCATTACCACATTGCACCCATGTAGCAGATGAGGGTTGGTCAACCAGAAGCCAGTCAATTGGATTGTAAGTGATTGCGAGTCCACCGAGTATCACGTGGGCCTCTGCAGACAGACGACTCTCAGTTACTTTGTGGGAAGGGAGGCGTGGCGCTGTTGGCACTTGCAGCAGTGGCACTGGCTATGGAGAAGCCAGCAGGGGGCGCCGTGGAGCTGTGGCTGGGCTGGACATCTTTAGGGATGCCGCTGTGGGAGGCCAACTGATGGCCAAAGGCCGCGCTGAACTGTGGGAGCTGCTGCTTGGGCTGCGTAGAGGTCAGGAGGTCGTGTGGCGAGGAGGCGGCGGGCGACAGGGAGGACGAGGGCGCGGGGGGAGTAGCTACGCCCGTCAGGCCACTCTGGGGCATCGCTGAGAGGGCGGCCATGGGCTGCAGGGTCACAGAATGGGTGGTGACGGTGGGGGGGGTGGACAGGGAGGTGGATATAAGGTGACTCTCGGGTCCTACGAGGTTGCCGAACTGCGCGGGGTCGTTGAGGGGGAGCGGGAGATTGTTCCACGAAGAGCGCGGGGGCCCGGGCGCCCCACTGAGAGGCACCTCCAGCAAGAGAGGCGTGTCCGTCTGGAAGGTGCCGCCGTGGGGGGAGGATATGTGGTCGCTATACGGGGACGGCACATGCTCACTGCTGTAGTGGCTGCCTTGCGGAGATGACGTGGGCGCATCGGACTTGGCCAGGACTTGGCACGTGTGTGTCCGGGAGAACGTTCGCTCTGTTAGGGGGCTCTGCACAAGCAGGGCGGCGGCGGCAGAGGGGGCCACCGTGGAGGAAGATGAGGTGAGATTGGACCCAGAGGTCGGGGGCTGGTTAGAGGGCTGGGATGGCGGGGAGGGGGGGAAGTGACTCCCAGTGGACTGCAGTAGGTTCTCCTCCAGCTCCAGGTTGGGGAAGTTCTCCGTAGGGATGCGGCCGTTCAGCAGGTCTCCCATGCCCCCGGGCTGAACTGGACCAGGAAACACGGCCATGGCTCGGTGGTCCACTCCTTCGGACGAGGCCAGGTCCCCCATGGAAGTCAGGCACACCAAAGAGTCCGGGTAGGACCCCATAGCCTGCAGCGCACGCACCAGCTCCTCCGCCTCTTCCGTGGTGGGCAGCAGCTCCCCGTTCTTACCTACACGTGTACACACAGTATTCAACATGAATCACGTGTAGACGGAAAAAAACATGAACAAGCAAATAACACTGTGGTGTTTGAGAACAAGATGTGCGAGATGAACTACCTTCAAACAAGTCAAAGTCCTGTAGGTCGTCAGGGAGCCGAGGCAACACATCAGAGAAATCCTCCTGGTTTAGCTCAAGGTCATTTGGAATGTCTGCTATTTCATTGGTGATATCATCAGGAAGCTCATCTGTACTCAGGTCGGGGGTTGAAGGGCTCCTGCCACGAAGAGAAAACAAAAATGTTTATAGAAGAAATAAGACAAGCCACTTCATTGGGGGGAATGAAGAATCATAGCCTGTAAATTGCTAGCATGTTAATTACAGAATTGTCCTTCCGACTAGATCTGCATGGAGAGATTGGCTCAAGGATTATGTCCTTGTTTACTGCTGAACTGAACAACTGCTTGCCTAACTGACTATTTGGCTATGACAGACACACAAGATAAAGGTTAAAGAACAGACCTGATGCTGGCTTGTGATGGCATGGTTAGGCTGGTGGAAGGCATTCCCAGGTTCCCCTGGGGCAACGCTGGCGGGATGGGTTTCTGGGGCCTCCGCGGCCCTCTCCTCCTCTTCTTCTTGTGTTTTTTGGTGAGCGCCGGGGGTTTGGTCTTTTTACGTGGCTTACGCTGCTGTTGCTGGTGCTGCACTCTTCGGTTACCATCGCCGCGCAGGAAGTTATCCTGTGAGGAACATGCCGACAGAGCCCTCTTTCACTCGGCAACAATAACTTAAGCCCATGTAAACGTAAGCAGAGCAATCGCATAGATGGACCACATCGCGTTGCACTCACCATCTTTTTGGCATGCTCTTCGCAGAGTGGTGTCTGGTGCGTGATGTCGAACACGGGGATAGAGCACTGCTGGCCATCCGCAAATTTGGCTGTGCAACTGGAGAAGAGCTGCTGCGAGCGATTCAGCAGGATGTCTATGGAGAACGTTTAAGGTAATACAACAATACAGTATGCAGAAGGCACAGACTATGACAAAATGTATGCTCTCAGCTAAAGTAACGGCGTTAACAGTGCTCTGTGCCGGGAGTGGAAGCTGTGCCAAGGATACGCTGAAAGCAGTGCCGAGTGAAGGGCAGAGCTCTGTTGTTGCAGGCCTGGCCCTTGGTGCTGCCAGTGCAGATTCCTGTCTGTGTGTTCTGCTGCCCTGCCGGGACCACACTAAAGAGACAGACACACCAGGGCTGAGCAAAAAAAGCAAACCATATCAACAACACTCCATCTGTGCCTCGCGTCGAGCGCAGCTCCGCGTCGTGTTGTTCTGTTTCGTACACTTCAGATAAGGAGGAGCGCTCCTGTTGTAGACAACCGTCAGCTACACATTTGCCAAATCATCAATCATACAGCACGTTTCACTGGTTGCCATTTTTAGTGTGATGTTAACAATCCCCTGCACCATTTTGGAAGAGCACCTAACTTTGAAACTTAAGATGTTACCGACAAAGTTTTTAGTCAGGCTACCTTGAGGAGGTCCGAGAGACACTGCGCAGCTCCTGTATCAGCTGCCCAGCAGAGTCTGGATCTTTGCTGGCAGCGTGAAGCAGGGCTTTGCGGAAGGCATAGCGGTATCTCTTCTGGCGCATGCTCGCCCTCTCCTGCCTGCACATGTGCTTGTATTTCTCCTGGAGGTACGAGCAGAGCCTAAGCAGCCGCGTCCGCCGCGAAGAGCCGCCCTCTTCCTCCAACCTATTTTGTAAACAATCAACAGCAGTCATATGGCAAGAAATGCGACTTCAAAATGCATGCTCTCGTGTTAAGTATTAAGACGCCCACTAACCCATCCTGCAGTCTCCAGGGGCTTTGAGAAGGTAGATCCCTCTCTGCCTCCTCTTCGTCGTCCTCCGCGCTGTCCTCTGACCAGTCCAGTCCTGGAAGAGAGCTTGTTAGAGCAGCTCATCTATCTCAGCAGTCTCCTACCACAACAGCTACATCCACAGTATCTTACACAGGCAGTCCCAAGTTCAAGAGTCCTGCATATTGACTTATTAAGCAAGAATAAACACAAAAGAATATGCAGAATATGGGGTTTGGTAAATGCAGGGAGATGAGGCACCTAAATGAGGGAAGAGGTCTCCGTGATCCTGATGTCTCTTGGCGCAGAGCTGCACCAGGTGCTGCAGCCTGGCCAGGCAGGCGGCAGGCGGCGAGAAGGCAGCCGGGCGCATCACCACCACATGCCGCCGAGTACTACTAGCGCTGTCCCTGCCGCCGTTAGGCAAGTGAGTGGCAGTTAAGGGGGCTTTTCTGCTGAGTGATGGTCCGGAGGGTTGCGCCGGACTGGGTGCTGCATTGGGGGGCAGCCCTGGAGGCAGAAAGTTGGGCATCTGAGGTGGTGCTGGATTGCATAATAGACCCTGCTGCTGTCCTGGGAGGACAAAGGAGGGCACGCTGGAGTGCTGGGGGGGCTGGAGAAGTCCTGACTGCTGACGGGGGACGTGAGTGTTGAGCGGTGAGGAGGGGTGTGCGCGGGAGACCGGGGAAGGGCTAAAGTGCTCTGGAGGCGGCTGGAGGAGATCAGCGTCGCGGTGGAGTTTCTGACTGAGCACCAGCCGACCTTGTGGCCTCTTCCTAACGGCCGCGCATTTCCGAGGAGTGCCCGCCTCCTCCCCGTCCGAGTCGTCCTCGTAGAAGGCAAAAGGGTCCAGGAGTTCCCCATCCGGAAGGGATAACAGGCGTGTGCAGGGGGGAGAGGGTGGAAGCTCATCCAGACCATTGGAGGCTTTCAGAGCCAGAGAGGGCACAGTTATGTTTAGAGCCACTGACTCCAGGTGAGGCCGAGAGCGCATTTCCTCCAGAGCATCATGCTTCTTTTTTCTTTCCTTCTTGGGGATAAAGCCCAGAACTTGCAGGTGGCTGTTACAGTATCTATTAAAAAAAAATTTAAAAAATTAAAATCTTTAAAATACTGTGCATGTCTGTGACAGATATCCTTACCCTTAAGAATGACAGAAAATGCTGCACACACACACACAAACCTGCGGTCCTCAGACTTGGGGATGGCGTTGGTACACCGTTGGCTGTTGTACTTGGCCACATGTTCACATTGCTTGAAGGGGGCAGTCTTATCCTCCAGAACGTGCCGGATACAGAAAGCATAGCCGTTTAGTCTGCGCTGCTTGCAGAGCTTGGGGCTGTATGAGCACAATGGCTTATTGTCCACCTCCGAGAAGTGTATGTGTTTGCCTTCATACATCACGTGACTCTTGTCCTTGAGAACATCAGCTGATGGGATAAAGTCAGGAAAAACTGAGAATTACATCACAAATACTTGACACAGAGGAAGTGACCCTGACTTCACATGCAAACACACAATCCAAACCTTAACAGAAACAGAATTATCCCTCCATACTACAGCAGAACCCTACTGAAAACAGGTATTTCGGGAGAATTAAATGTTCAGTTAATTTATTATTAACATGAAACATGTATGCGCAAACACAGCAAACTGTATAGTCTAATTTACTGTTTGAATGTTTTTTGTTGCATGTCGAACAGAAAATTACAAGATCCATCTATGAAATAGTTGTGCATTGCAATGTATTTAATTTAGTTCATTACTGCCCATTCAGTAAATAAGCCAGTAAACAAGTCTATGGTTTGGATATTCAGTTCTACTTTCACAGAAACGAGAGCAGTATCTATTCTATAGACAACAACATACAAAGGTTAAGATCAACTTTAAAAGATCTGATTCGTAAAATTAATGTTTCATATCCTTATTCTCAATCTCAAAAATAAAAACAGACAGGTTGCTGGGACTGCTCCTGTTGCAACACCAGCATGTAATTTTATTCAAAACTCAATTCAAATATTCTTAAAGCGTGCACATATGATGTTATGAGGGTGGCAAAACAGTAATCACATGACAACTGACTGCTTGTGCCGAAAAAAAAGTTAAAAGCAAAAAGAAGCATAGCTAAATCGTGCATGCATAATTGAAGTTAGCTGACCACTCATATGCAACTTTGTCACAAGTCACCTTATTCAAGTCACATGAAAAAAACAAGCTTTTAATGAATGTGGACGCTTAATAATGGACAAGCATTCAAACAGGATGCTACAGGTACACCACGATATAGTTAGAAGGTTTACTGGCCAGCTATAGTAGTAGCTGGTAGCCGACTGAACGTACCTGCAGTTCATTTAGGTCATTTGTTCATGAGTTCGTTCTGTCAGCACCACTGGGCTGATAGTTAAACTACACAACGGAAGAGACGTTATGTACCTTTTATATATGTCAGCAAAGTTACAACTTTAGTGAATTACTTCGAAGTGGCCAGATAGCTAAATAACACTAGCCAACGTTAGCCCACTAACATTAAGACTGCCGACAACCGATGGAAAGTTGTGAACGTTACATCATTGTAAATGTCTCAATATATCATTAATACAAGTAGCTTAATTCATAGGCAACCACCCACCCCGACATAATGTATAAATTAAGTTGAGCAACACAAGCCAGAGACGAAGAGGCGACAAAGATGCTAATTTTAGCTAGCTACCAAAGCTAAAAACACAAAAATAGTAGGCGGTAGCTAACCAGGAAACGGAAACATCAGCAGATGGCAACATTGTAAATGTCTACTTTTATCTTAATATGCCATTTACAAAAATGTTTATCGATATCTTACTACTGATTATTGTACTCATTCGAGGGATTTCACAGAACACAAACATTGCACATTTGTGGCCAAATCGTTTCAGACAAAGGGCCTGGAACGGAGGCTTGAGGCCTGTACTAGAAGGCCTTCATAAACACCCTTCGATCTCAATTAGAGGCAATACCATTAAATAATTTAATATGATGTAGCTGCATGACTCCAAATTGTCCGGCATATTGGTATTATCCACATTTAACAAAGAAAAGTGTGTTATTTGGTTAGATCACACAGGGAAATATAAACGATAATCGTCAATAATAGGCCTCCAAACGCCAGAAGCCAGGGGCTTCGAGTAGCCAACGTGCCCGACTAACGTCTACGCAAAATCGGGCTCTTAAAAATCGAGGTCCAGGCTGTAAACGGTTTCGCTTACCTTGAATTGGTATGGGCTGTGTAAGGTATTCGCTCCAGATAGACGGCCGAAATGTCTATTAGAATCAGCTAGGCTATTTGTGCATCGATATTCGATATATTAGGATACTAACAGTGGTCTTCATCGAAATCAATATATCTTGAAATACAGCTGCATGTAAATATAGATTATCCACAGCAAATATTAGCAGTAGGAAGGCTGCTGAGGATTTTTGTTGAGTCCACAGCAGACTCCTCACAGCACCACTACAGGCACTGCGGGGACATGACAACACTCCACTGAACAACAACAACCTCTTCTACCATATTGGAAATTCAACTTTGTAAAAGCCCCAGCAGTGTAGAAGTGCACTGTTATCTCTTGCAATAGGGCACGGCACCATAGTTTTCGTGCCGTTGTCACTTTGCACATTAAAACAGTCATATTAAGAATGTTTGCTGAGAAGTCCAGCCGGTGGTTAAAGTGTTACATCCACCTGGACTCTCATCTTCTTCATGAATGAGTTATCAACCCTGCTACACTGTTGCAGACTGTTCGTTGCTGATGCAGCACGTGCCAATCAGACGTCGGAGGTCGGAACGGAAAAAAAAAAGTTTTAACGGAAGGAGCCGCTGTGCCAAATCATATTTCTGACACCGGCAGTCCACATTTTACTCAGTATGACGACAAAATGAAATAATGCGCATTCACTGCTGCTATTATAATTTCACAAAGTAATATAGGTACTGGACATAAATTTAAAACCGACAAAAATTATTATGGGGTTTTGCAAAGATGCATCGTCTAAGTAGACTTGCTACAAAATATAGGTTTATTAAATTTGTCATTACTGTCATTTATTAAATTAGTCATCATAGTTAATATCTATTAAGACACCAAAATATATTCTTTACATTTTTGATATAAGTATGGACATATACAGGAGAAGAGGATAATAAATACTGCCATTATCTGCAACATAAAGGAATTATAAAATTTGGTCACAAGCATCTACCGGAATGTGGAAAAACAAGTGAACAAACATCACTAACTGTCAAAGCTACATCTCTATGAAGGTTTAACAGTTGATTTTCAAGACAGAGAAAGTTCACATTTACTTGATTCTGCAACTACATAGACATCTTACTCAGGTTTGTGTAAAAGTTCTATAATGTGCATTGCTGAGGAGGTTTCTACTATAGCAAACCTTGATGGCAAATAAATACGTTTTATTTTAATGTGCAAATATAGGAATTGTGCGTATCAATTTGTGCGCAAGAATTGGATGGATATCCATTTATCTTTAGCATATGGATGGCTCGTCCACAGCTTGTGCTCCTTCTGTGACCGCCTTTACACACTTCGCCATTGTCTGGGATGCTCTGCTTATAGGATCTGTAAAAAGAAAAATTGAGAGCAGATGTGATTTCAAGCCCCTATCCAACTGGAAGTAGTAAAAATCAATTATTTAATATATTTGATTGTACAAGACGTGATGTGTCTATGTTTTATGCCTTGTAGGTGTTATGTACATACATGGCTGTAAAACAATATTAATTGGAAGAGTATATTAAAGAGTAACTAAACCCCAAAGATACTTTTTCAGTTGAAAACCGATGTAGGTAGCGTTGGCAATTGATTCAGGTCGAAATTTTACATTTTAGTGCAAAGTTGTTGGATCTATAGATTGGGTTGTAAATATGCATGACTACTGCCCTCTAACGGTCGAAATTATGCTATTACAATTTGCTACTGGCTGAGTGGGGGTGTCAAATGACGTAGTGGCGCCAGCTGTAGTTGCAACAATTCCATGCAACAATTTTTCTCTGCCCGGAGCTAATTTTAGCAAGGTGTCTGGCAATCTGCTTTTTCAGAGTCTGGGGCATTTTTTGAATTTCCAGGGTAGATGCACTTCAAATAAAACTGCTGTGCAGTGATTGTTAGTGGTGCACTGCCTCACGTCCAGTGCAAATATGGTGAAATTAGTTCGAAATTAGGAGTACATTCTTTTTCATAAGATTTTCTTATTTTAACAATCTCCTAAACAATCATGCCAGGTTGAGCTACCTGTCATTAAAAATAGCTAAACATTCAGTTCTAGAGTTGCAACAAGTTCTCATTTGATCATTTTTGAGATACTGCAAGTCGCCTACAATACTTAACTTTATGTACTGTATGTGCAATTGGGTACCAGACCAAATGATCTATAGGGGATACATGGATGGTTCTGGTGTCTGTGATCTCATCACATAGCAGGTAAGTAGGTCCAAAACGCAAATTTTCCCAGAAAGTCAGTGTATTCACTATAATGTACTCTCTATGTTGCTTTCTCCATTCTGACACAAAACAACATAGAGAGGGTACACAATACAGTGGTCAATATCACAATGTATTTGCCATTTCCCCTTTCTTTAGCCAACTCAGAGTAATAAAAGTCATGTCAACTACTGTTTAGTCATAAAAACCATTATAAAAGTGCTCAATCACTGCTACATATACCATTCAGAGGATGACATGACGTGCTATTCAGTGGACGTTTTTATCCAAAACCCCTAACAAAGCAAGCCCATAAAATGTGTGTGCATAGTTTGTAAGGGCCATTCTAATCTACTCTGTAAAGCAGTACAGACGGTCCAAATTAAATCCCTCCTATGACAATGATTCCGGTTGCAAAAGGTCACCGTAGAAGTTGCATCCTCCTGGCTATATTTCTAATTAGAGTTTTATTGAAAAATTAGCATGCTGAAGTCACCCCATTCATACTTTGAGGCATGGTGGAGGGAGTCCTAAGGTTTTGACTGTTGCAATTGCAGAGCCTGTATATTTAGGAAACCATTTATCATACACAGTGTCACAGTGATGTAAGACACAACAGAATCCATCCTGTAATTAAAACCCAACTGAAATGCATTGCGGTGAGAAGAGGCTATATTTGGAGATTGTCAGATGATCTTAAAATAAGACACCAAGAGCCTGGTTATGATGATGGGTCACAAATGTAAACTAACAATTGCATAGATGGTGTCTTCACCAAAAAAACTAAATTCAAATGGGTTTCTTTCAGTTAGAATTAATCTGTCCATATACTTTTGCTCACATGAAATGTGCGTTATAACATGTGGTTCAAACATGATTTAACATGGAGGACAAAAAAGAAAGAAGACAAAACCTGTTTGATCTGTACCTTAGCCTCATTACTTTGATCAAAGATGTCAATTTGACGAGTCTACATCAGAAGACCAATTCAGTGTTGCAATACTTGTGCTTTTTATTATATACGATTGACAATATGTCTATATTTTCTTTGAATCTGAGTAACATCATTCTTTTGAATGTATAGAGCTGTGTTTCCTAGAGATTTTGTTTTTTCCCTCTGTAGGTGGGAAGGCACTAAACCTTTCCCTTGAAAACAATAAAAATAAAATCTGGCGTGGTTGCAGCTTTTCTTGGCAGGATACATATTCAATGGTAGCAAACACTGCAACAGAGTATGAAAAGCCAACCTGTCATATAGAAGTCTCGGATGGTGAGCTGTGGAGGGACTAAAGCTTCCGTGAGGACAGCCTGGTTCACTGCCTAAAAGAGTCAAGACAGAGATCGCCCATCAACACACAGACCAGAACGAGGCAACTGAGTTGTTGAATCTAACCTGAAACTAAAGCCTAAACAGTGCCTTCGCCACGATCGCCTAAAGGTGAGCTAGTGAAGGATTATAGCCGACCTTGGACAGTTCATTAGCCTGCTTAAAGTAGTTGGCCTCCTCGACATCGTCGTATCGCACTAGGTTTGGGGAAACCTCTGCCAATCTACCGCGCACTTCATCAAGGGTGTCATAGGGCAGAGTCACTCCAGCGAGCTTGACGGAAGGAGGAAGGAAAAGCAAACAAAATTTAGTGTCATTTTCTACTACCGATGATAACAAATGTGAATATCTTGCTTGTGATAGTTCACCTCAGATATAGCTCTGATGATCTTCCAGTCCTCCCTGGCCATGCCTGGAGCAGTCACAGCCACTCTGGTCTGTTGGACACGGCCCTCAGTGTTCACATAGGTGCTACATTTCTCTGTATATGCAGCTCCAGGAAGTATGATGTCAGCCATCGGTGCACCAACATCCCCATGGTGACCTACAAATTTATGGAACAGAGCATAAGCCCTTGAAAGGAACACAGATATGCACAATATTATGTGCCAGATTTCCTCACTCAATGGCCTTGTAGAAATGATTTGCCATCAAGAAAGGCTATGAAAGAGCGTCAGATGTTGTGGAGCAATATGGCTGACCTTGATAAATGAGTAGGCTATCCTTAGGGAGGTCTTGGCGAGTGATACAGCCAGCATCAGCGCCTAGCAGGAACAGCACTTTAGGTGGATTCTTCCTGATAGCCTCCACCCCTGGCTTGTACCCAAGATCAAGTGCAGCCACTTGACTGGCAACCCTGTAGAGACGGAAGAGAATCTGTCTTTTTCTGTGGAAAACCTCTGTCAAACAATAGACTGTTATCAAAAGCTTTCAATCTTCTTTGCCAAGACAATGACCTGTGAAGCACATTGAGAACCTTCCAGCTTTCCTCCACTCCACTGCTGACCCGAGCATTCTGTGCAATGGTGGACACAGCAGCCATTACAGCAGCCCCATCTTCTCTCTGCAGGGCACTACTGCCAACCAAAACAACGGGGTGTTTTGCTTTAGCCAAGACCTGCAACAGGAGATATTAGACACACAGATCTAAGATGGGTGACGGCAAACATCATTTTAGTGATGTAACTCCTTCAAGTACATAATAACTGAGATAAATATAGAACTACCTGGGAGAAAGGGTGGGTTCCTGCCGCAATGTCTCGAAGAACCTTGCCAGACTCTCCGAGATGATCGTATGTGTAGCTTAGGTCCACCTCCCGTCCCACTAGAGCTACTTGCAACTCATTGTGAAGCCAGCTAAAGCAGAGATACGATGCTTCAATGAAACACTAGGCACTGCAGTGGTAACACACCTCACATTTATAGGTTCCTCTTAAAGACTGTAAGTCTGCAGCGTGTGGCATTGCACCAGTGATTTATGTAGATTTAGCTGCCAGAGTCTGACTCACTACAGCCTCAAAGCTACCTCTTTCTGATGCGTGCATTAAACAGAGGAGCCTCATAGCGTGGGTTGGTGCCAACCAGGAGCAGCAGGTCAGCTTCTTCAATGCCAGCAATACCAGTGTTTAGCAAATAGTTTGAACGCAGATCAGATCTATTGAAGACAAGGTCAAAATAAGAACCTGATATTCACGCTACTTAAACTGCCACATTAATTATTCCTTACTGTATGTTCTTACCCAGCCCCAGCCATGGGAAACATCTCCTCGGTGCACAGGTTGTCACTGTTCAAATGGTTTAGCATGTCTTTCAGGGCAATCAGAGCCTCTGCGTCCACCAAGCCTCCAACAACAGCGGCTACGTCATTACCTTGAGCTCCTTGCAACTGCGCAAGAAAAAAAAAAAGATTATATTCACACCAGATTCGATTAAAACCACGGGTTTTGAATCAACATAAGACCGTTTAAACGTCAACAGCAGGGGGAGATCTGATAATATGAAACAACATCGAGTCATGAGTCACTTACTGCTCCTGCGACTCGAGTCAGCACATCTTCCCAGGAAGTGGCTACCAACTGCCCAGATTCATTCTTCACCATTGGCTGAGTAAGCCTCTGCCGCTTGAGTCCATCGTAAGCAAACCTGCAAAGTAAAAAAAAAAAAAACAATGGAGGAGTTAAGCATTTATTCAGGCATCACAAACAAACCAGTTGTGTATGTGATACAGGCTGCGCGATAACAAAAGAACCTGGTTTTGTCTGAGATCCACTCTTCGTTGATATCCTCATTCAGACGAGGCAGGACTCTCATCACCTCACCACCACGGGTGCTCAGCACAATGTTGCTGCCCACGGCATCGAGAACATCGATAGATTCCGTTTTCCTGTTGAAAACCAGAGAAAATACAGGAGAATAAACAATAGTTTGTACAAAAAAAAAAAAATGACTGTACCAAAACGTCTTGGTTTGTGCTATATGTAAAGCACTACGCACAAACCTGGTCTCCCAAGGGCGAGCAGTGAAGGCGTACGGTTTGGAGGTCAGGGCCCCCACCGGGCATATGTCAATCACATTCCCTGACAACTCCGACATGAACATCTTCTCCACATAGGTCCCAATCTGCAGGTCATTGCCCCTGCCGGTGGTACCCAGGTCCTCCACTCCTGCAATCTCACTGGCAAAGCTGTAGGAAGAAATAAAAGCACTTAGCACTTTGTCGTCACGGTCGGTTATGCATTGAACTTCACAGCAAGGACTCATCTGGCCATATACCATCTGGGTCTGACTCACCGCACGCAGCGAGTGCACTGGATGCAGCGGGTCATAATGGTTTTGATGAGGGGACCAATGTTCTTGTCTTCCACGGCTCTCTTGCTTTCCGTGAAGCGGCTCCTATCACTGCCAAATTGCATGGACTGGTCCTACACACAATGTTAAATCGTGCTTATCAGTCTGACAACCGATATCTAATCATAGGTCATTATGTTCCCCAAGGGAACTGTTATTTCCTGTAACGATCGTCTGAGGTTGTAAATTAGTTTTCAAAACACAGTTACGTCATATTTACCTGTAGATCACATTCTCCGCCCTGGTCACAAATTGGACAATCTAATGGGTGGTTAGCCAGAAGGAACTCCATCACACCCTCTCTGTTTGAAATTAAACATTTTTGAATACATATCGTTTTCAATTATAATAATGAATATGAGCTGATTAACTTGTTGTTGCCCTATGAGCCAGCTAATGTAATGGTAAAGGGTATAAGTGAGTGATTGATGATCAGCAAAAAGGATATAGGCATATAGTATCACCTCAGTTAAAAAAAGCTCATCTGACAACCATGCCTAATTACAAGGTAATAATAGTTCTATGACATAATGTTAATAAATTAGTTTTACTTATGAAGTTGATCATACCTTGCCTTCCTTGTTTTGTCAGAGTCTGTTAGAATGTTCCAGCCCTTCATGACTGGCATAGCACATGCTGCCACTGGCTGCAACATAAACAATCAGTTACTGAGAATGTTATCAGTAGGCAAAGCGCTATCTCAGAAATTAGCAAAATTGGGCCCGGGCTACTTAAACCTATAAGGCTATCCAAATATGGGATTGAAACACTTTAATAGTCACTCACAGTAGAAACAACATACACATAAAGACCACATCATACCTTAGGGACCTTCTCTATCTCCACCAGACACATCCGACAGTTCCCAGCAACAGACAGGCGCTCATGGTAGCAGAAGCGGGGAATCTGCATTCCCACCTTCTCACATGCCTGTGACAGGATTTAATCACAGTGACAAATCCAGTACCGTGACTCAGGACATAGATGAGTATTGAGGTACAGTTAGTGACACAAAGACTGTATGAGTCTCGTGTTACCTGCAACACAGTGGTTCCTGGCTCAACCATGACTGGCTTCCCATCCACAAACACCTCAAACAGGTTACTGGCTGCTGCTGCTGTGGCTGTGGCTGTGGCTGCAGTGCGAGCTGCAAGCAAAGATAAGACACTTTATGTAATCCTTTCCATCGTTCTGTTTGGTTACTGTTTCAATTTCTTAGAAAAATTGTTCCAGCCTTTATCATTCATGAGCACCATGAATCAAGCTGAATTGTTATTGTCCATAAAGTTGACAGATTATTGGCACTGGCTACTTGTACGAATTTGGGAGGATCCAATTTCACCTCTCCAGCAACAGCCTGACACCAATGTGCTCCCTGGCAAATCTGTAATCCTGCAGATAATCCAGCAGTGAAATAAAGTAACAAGGGCTCGTTGGCCATAGAATATTTTCTGTTTACAATCAATAACATAACAGACCTTCTATAGAATATGGCAGTGTAATAACATTACAGGAATGATCACTTCACGGAATTGAATGTTATACCATTATTAGCCTTGGTTAGGGCTACTCCTGAAAGAGTCCGGCTCACCGCAGGCAAACGTAACATGCTGAAAGAGAACCAGAAGGTAACATCACTTGCGTTAGGGAATACACGGTTACACTACTTGACAAACTTCGTAAAGAAGCACTGATGAATTTCAATTGAAATAGCCATGCCTAAAATAAGTTGGTTCAATAGCTGTCGGACCAGGATACACCCTTAATTTAACGATACCAGAACAGCGAGAAGACTGTTATCGTTGACGAGCCTTAGCGAATCTCTCTTGTGACAATTCAGAAAGCCGTCTACGTTGTCTTCAGTTATATTGTTATATAGTAAAAAGCTTCATAAGGATGACATAACTTGTCTGACATCCCGTTATAACGTCAGAATCATCAGAATATAGACTAAACCCACAATTAGGATGCAACGATGCTTAGCTAACCAAGCTAAGGTTGACGTTATCTAACGTTAGCTATTATTTTCAATGAAATCCATCTAACCTGGGTTTACAGAAATAATTATTACAACAATGTCAACCTGGATCTATAATATTAGACGTTATGTAAACCCACAAACTACGTTAACGCTACATTAGCAAATAAACTAAAATTAACCTAATTTGATCGTGGCTAACAGCTAGGTTTAGCAAACAACTTGCAACGTCGGTTTGGTGCTGATCTTCGAGATAAATATATTTGGATATACACTCTGTTATTTGCTTACTAGCTGACAAGACACTTACCTTGCCAATATTTAACTTCACTCTTCCTAGATTGGAAGTGCGTGCTGACTGCGCAGATTGCGCACTGTCTGTTGTTTTCTGCTGCGTCACAGATTAGGTAATTCCGTATACCATAATCCTAATAGACAGGCGGCGCCTACTGTTGCAGTCTTTCTGTATTGGCCTATATGGAAGGTAGAGTGTAAACCCTATCCTTATCAGCAATTTATTAGCACAGAATTCCCAGTCTGTAGGATGAGGCAATGTCAGCAAGTAGACAATGACGACAGTTGATATTCCCTGGGACCCAGGCCCTAGCCCCACATGTGAACATCACTACTTTTTAAAATATTGGACAAGCTGACTAAGAACACTTACATTTTAAAGCAGCATCCTGTGAGTATAGGAGTAGATTGACACATGCATACACACTCAAACCTGGGAGTAGTACAAACCACATAGTACAACTCATGTGTTGTACTGTTGGCCACCACAGCAGTTGGAGGTTAAGTGCCTTGCTCAATGGCATGACTGTAGTTATTGAGGGAGGGCAGTGTTTTTTTTTCATCTTCTCCACCCATTTCTTCAGAGTTGATGGATTCACCCAGCAACCTTCCAGTCACAAGACTGCATCTCAAACTACCACAGCCACAATTTTATTTGAGTTCAACAGTAAGACTGAAGAGAGAGTTGAGCCTAGCTCCAGGCCACCCAGAGTCAATGAGAGTTGAGTCAAAAATACAGCAGAGAGAATCAGACAGCGAGTGGAGTGTTGCTTTAATTCAGGAAGCTGAATTATTGAATCTCAGCAAAAACAAGATTATGAGACATAGCAAGCAATGTCTTTTATATCAGCTAAAATGAATACTTCATATTGTCACATATAGATAACCCCATGAGTAAACTTGTCTTGTGCCTGAGGTAACTATGCATAAGACAGGAAATGAGGAGGTCACACTGTACAGTCATCATGATAATATTGGCAACAATAGCTTCAGCCTATCATGATATGATTGAGAACAGTGGCTTTGTACGAGAGAGGAAGGACTGATTTTCTATCCTGGAGACAACAGGAAATAATTGCAATTCTAAACAGACCTTCAGGAAAATAGCAGGAAATGCACATCTGGGTTTATGTAAACCTTCTGTATCCTTAGTAGGTCTTTGTACAATAAGCTTCAAGCATAGGTCCTCTCAGAAATCTACCCTATGTAACGAGAACCTGTTCATCATTCAGGGTTGTGTGAAGGAAATTAATAATTGCACGCTCAAAATAATTGTGAGAATAATATAGTCGCTTCAATTATGCAGCAATAATTTATTAAGTCTGGGTCATATACTAATATGGTTCTCCTCAGTCAAGTCAGAGGAGAAGGCTGCCATATAGTCAAATAGTCAGGTCCACCACCTCAGTCAAGTCTTGGAAAATGGACCCCGAACAGAGAAAACACATTGGTTTTGTAGCCATACAATATCAATTCTAACTTTGCTTCACAGGCAAGCCTTGGGAAAGCAGGTGTTCTGGAGAGAATATGGGAACAGAGAAAAGTTATGGCTGCCTCTGTGTTTTGTCTAACTATCTTACAGGAACCTGCAAGAGCCTAAACATTCTTTTAACACAGAGTACTTCTAAACAAATCAGTGGTTACATGAGTTCATCACACATATTCTACTTAGATTGTATTTTTCCATTACAGCGCACAATGTTGTAATTTTCCTCTTTTACTTTGATGAAGAAGAGTGTTCGGTTACCGTCCCTCTATTCATATTGAGATTATTGGTGGAATCATTTAAAAGCCTCCTCGCAGCAGAAAACCTGTCATCTCTGTCATTCGGGGGTTGTCACTATAGGGGAAAGTCCCATATTTGGGTGCTCTGACATCTTGCCTCTGTTTACTGGTAGCTCAACGTCTTGCTTCCTTTCTCGCCGGTTGGAACGTTTTAACGCCGTTGCTTTAATGATCAGCGCGTGATCTCTGCCTCCCTTAGAGTCCAACACCCGCGGAAGTTCTCCAAGTGCAGCATCTCGGACTACAAGGAGTTCCTTTTGAAAGGCGGAGGGTCGTGTCTGTTCAACCGGCCAACCAAGGTGAGATGCTCGCAGTAGCGCATCGCAGTGCACGTGTCATAACTGTCACGCGGGGAAGATGTGAATCCCTCTCACGTACGTCAATTCTTTTGGCAGTTGTTTGAGGCGACGGAGTGTGGGAATGGATTTGTAGAAGTGGGAGAGGAGTGTGACTGCGGACCAAGAGCAGTGAGTTCAGAATAATGTCATTGGGGTTGTTCAGATGCCTCTTA
>OMKK01000115.1:0-24576 GCA_900302305.1 Polymixia japonica | reverse complement strand
TGAACGCCATCACCACAGCACCATGAGCGCGCGCGCACACACACACACATAAACACACACACACAGAAACACACGGGGACACACACACGTACACATACACTCCTCCGCTCAGACAGGAGAATTTACGCATACATACAGGAAGTCACGCACCCTAATTTAAACACACACGCACACACAACACACACACCGTAACAAATAACTTGAGAGCCAGAGACCCGTGGACACAAAATGGCTTCCTACACCTACGGAACTCTCACGGTCCCCCCCTGCAGAGAAAAGAAACTCCAGACTGAAACGTACAAACTTTTTTTTTGGCTTACCTTGCTCAGTCTCAGGAAGGAGATGGCCATGAGAGGGAGGAAAAAGTGAGACGCTTCACCTTTTTATGAAGAAACATTCTCAGAGACGATAAACTGTTAAAATCGGTCGCTTTCAACCTGAAGATTGTGAATTTTTTTTCCTCAGCAAAAACACATAGGTTTAGTGGTGTGCGACAGGAGACCGCTGGAGACAAGACAGCGTTGATTCAATGTCAAGTCAAAAGGAGAAAGTCCAAAAATATGCTGGTATTGATGTTGGTGCTCGTGCAGCACAGTCTACACACAGTGTTTGTTTGATTCGTGTCATTTCTTTGTGCATTTTGTATATCTATTGGGCCGTTTCAGTGAAGTGAACATTGGATATCAGTCCCCTATACAAGCCTACAGTATCCATAAATGTGGTCATTTTAAAGCCGATGTTTTTTTTTTTGTTCGTTTTAGCCACCCCCTTCCACCCTGTGTCATATATTGTGCCATGACTTTTTATTATTTTCTATGTTTTATGTATTATTTTTTACACACATATACTTATAGACATGTACATATGTTGTTGTTTTTTTTTGTTTTTTTTTTAAACTGCCTCATTCTTTTTACGTTTCCCATTGTTTCATTATTATTTGGGATGAAAGTGGGATGAGATCGAGTCTTGAAGCTCACTTTTCATATCAAACCGGGGAGAGATGCCGCACAGTACATTTTGAATGGATTCTTTCATTCTCTGGCATTGTGTTGCCCCCTATGTACATTGAAATGTTTTTCGGTCTTTGTTTGTTGTGGGAGCTCCGTTTAAAAAGCCTTACCAACGTGTTTCGTATGTTGGACGTTCTAAACAACTCGGCCCTCCAAGGATGTCGCTCCGAGTTGTACTGTGACACCTCTGACTGCTATCACTCTTGCCATCTGTCAAAAGATGACCGTTTATAACATTCTGTGGGATTCGACAGTATATCCTCTCAGGTCAAGGGCTTCCCTGAACGAGGGGTGATGACCCCCCCCAAAAACCTCACATCGCACCCGGTCAATCAGTCATCTGTAAGACAAGTGTTATCTACCACGGGAGGAGCTCTACAAAGTGCGTGTCTTGTTTCCCAAGAGCCAATATTTGGTTTCAGAAGTCTGAAGTTTTGGTGAACCAGGTATGCTTTTTCCCACAATGGAGAGTGTTTGTCGTTTTCCGAGTCCTCTTCAAAAAAAAAAAAAAAAAAACAACGCAAAAACCCTGGCTCTTTTTTTCAAATCTTATAAGATGCAAAGATGTCGGCCTTTTGAATGGGACTCCCAAATTTTTTTTACATTGTAGTTTTTGTATGAAGAAAAAAATAGCTTGTTCTATACACAGTTCCAATGTAAAAAGGAAAAAAATAAACTATGTTCATGTAAGAAACTAGTTTTTCATCTACCCTCTTACCCAAAGAAATTTGTCATTTGCAATCATAGTAATTTGCTCTACTTTTGTGAATACCATGTTTCTCATAAATGTACATCCTCATGAATGTCAATATAACTGTAAGAGATTTTAACTATGGATACAAAAGGAACGTGTTTTGGGAAAAAAAAAGTTGATTGAAAACAAAAGGGGGGAAAAAGGACAGGACTCCATTTGGGAAATAATTATTAAGTTGTAAACAGTCAAACCTGTATTGCACTTTTTCACAATTTTTGAAAAGTACATTTCTTACATATCTTGTGTTTTAAATATCAAGCTGTTTGTGTAACGTAGTGTCCTAGGTTAGTAGCAGGCAGCTGGTCTTGTTTTTTATGTTTATTTTTTGCTTCGGAGATGATATGAATTTGAGCGGCAGAGTATTTTCTTTGCTGCTGACGATGAGGAATTCTGTTGTTGCTTGTTTATGTACAGAGCTCTCTTTGCTTTCTGTAGAAAAATTCTGTGGCTTTTTAAAAAATGTTCAAAAAAGTTTTGGAAAAAAAATGAGATTTTTTTTTATTGGTGCTCCTATACATTGTGTATACAAACTATTATGAATACTAACAAAGTTCATGTTTCTACTCGTCTTATTTTCCGTGGAAGATATGATTTTGCTCATATGAATGTCAAGATGCACGTTGTTTAATAACTTGAAATTTAACATTTAGTACATTACACAATAATGTCCAAATCATCCAAACTATCATCACGTTCAGCACTATGAACATTTCCCTCGCTGGTCAGTGAACTCCTTAAGTATTTGGGCAGCAAAACATTATGTGACGTTTTGGCTCAAATGAACCATGCTTTTAATATGAAATTACACCATCAGCTTAAGTAAAAGAGCTAACCCCCCTTTTTATGTTTATTCCTCTATCACAGTGCCAAACGTATTGGGACAGATTGCAAATCTCTGGACAATAAAATATCAGGAGTCAGGTGATTCATATAGATGCAGTCTTAAAGTCATTCCACATTAAGGGCCTTTAATAACTCAGAATATAATCTAACCTGTTAAAATATTTTCAAGCTCCATGTAATTTTGGGGCATATGCAATAAGTAAACTCCAAACCAGGGGGAGAGTTCCAGAACTCCAGGCCTATATAACTAAATCCTCAAACAGAAGCTGGAAGTCTGTACTTTTGCATCAGTCATTCTGTCATTTTACATAATGACTACGAAGCTAAAACGAATGTGTTGCTGTCTTCAAAATGTAAAGTGCTCAATGTCAATAATTATCGTTGAGTATAAGATGTGACTTTATTTCACTAGAATCAAATTCCACCATGTTGGAAGTATGCGTTATTGTTACTTTAATGCAATGATTTATAATGTATTAGACCTTTTGCTGTCACTGTTTTAAGGTTTAATCTTAGTTCATGATGCATTGTTGACTCATTGTTATACACCTCCACAGAGATTATGCTACATTGATGTAAATATTTTCCTCCAAGCCTTTCTCAATAAGCTACTAAAAAGAATAACATAGGATGCTATTTTAACCTCGGACATGGGTGCAGCAAAGACAGTGTTGTTACACATATTTTTCTATTCGATAAAGGCCAACTCCCCTCAGGTAAGTTATAGAATGAACAACTCAGTCCTTCTGTGTTACTTAGGTCTCTGGTCTAAAATCTGTTTTGGTTCTCACATCAAATGAGGGAAGGGTATTTCTTCAAGGGGACAAGACCCCAGAACAGTGGTTCTCAATGGTTTCGGTGCTGCAGCACACTCTGGAAGAACAGGTTGAACAAAAGGAGCCAGCGAATACAAGGAAGTGCAGGTTGAGGCCTCTGCAGGTTGCTTGGAGTTGTACCGTTTGCATTCCCAAATGCTTGGCAGAAGGGAGTCCGAATGAGAGCAACTCCTTTACTTGAACTGAAAGTATGATCAGTTTGATTTCTTGAAAACTCAAAGCACGCATAAACTCAATCCAGTGAAAATTGTTCAGGAAAACACCATTATGACCTAACAAACACGACTATCATTTCACAAAAGATAGTCAAGGTGTGACTGTTGCAAAAGTACAGACTTCCAACAAAAATGTATTTATTAAAACAAGGATACAGTAAAAAAAACATACAATATAAACTATCCCCTCTACCCTCCCTCGTCCCATAACATCTCAAGAAAAGAAAAACAACAAAGCGAAAATAGTATTAACAGCTTTGATAATGAGATCAAATAATGGTACAATCCAAGTGAGGCTTGTAAAGTACAGTGATTGTGGACTATAGAGGATTAACAACAAGCGTAAGTAGAGCTTGATACAGTTAAGATAGAGTTATGGTTGAAATAAGTACTTTCCATACAGATATTCATACTATAGTACAAACTGAGTATGCAGGATGATAATCTAGGAGAAGATTCATGAATCTAGGGTGTGTTGCAGATCTTTATCTTCGAGGAAACGGAAAAAGACCCTAAATTTTGTAATACTCATTGAGTTTACATTTGATACTGTAGCTATGCTAGTTTTTCCAGGCCAGAACAGGATGATTATTCTTTAAGCCGGTGGCTGATGGGAGGGCATGGCACATTTTCCAATGTATGTTCTCATTATCCAGTTGTATTGATTGAACCTAGTCTTTATTGAAAGGCATTGGGCCTTAGTGCATATCCAACTCCATTCGCAATCCAAAACATCAACATGCAAATCTTCACTCATGCTGCTCTCTTGGAGTCAGCTGATTCTTTGGATTTAGATGAAAATGTGTTATAGAGCAGAAGTGTGGGCACCTGCATTTTGAATGGTTAACTTATGATCGGATCACCCAGGACACATTTTAATGCCAGGTCTGAACAGGGCTGCCGTAATAACCTAGACAGCATTGTGATATTAGAAATCATTATGACACACTAATCATGTGGAACTATTTTAGGATCAAAGAGAATTTTCAAGAGAGTAGTCAAAAAGAATAAAAGATTTGGCAAATTGTGGCTTGGTTAGGCAATATGAATAACAATTAACTGTCTGTATTCATGTTCTCCCTGGGCATACATTTACACCAAACAAGTTTTAACCTAATTCACTTGATTAAAACAAATTGACTTGATTTGATAAGACTATTTTAGTCTATGGCTGGCAATCCTCATGAAGCCTACCTGGAGCATAATGCACATATCCCATAAACAGAGGTTTTTTACATTATATAACAGTTGAGGTCATGAGTAGAGTGGTTGTCATACCCACAATTGCTAAATTCTAGGCCTACATAATGTTCTGGTCTGTTTACGGATACAATATGAAAATGATTCGACCAATATTCAGCTATTAAAGAGATTGATCGTTATTTTAAACACGTGTCTGCCTAACTTCATTGTTTACAGACGTTAGCGAAAATAAATATGTTCAAAATACATGGTGCGGTCGCATACTGCCAGTCATTGCATCAAAAGTAGGTTACTTCAGAAAGGAGAAGTCTACATTGCATAAATCACCATGAGCAAAAAACAAAAAAAAACAAACAAAAAAAAAACAATCGTGGGATGAAATGCGTTTCAAGAGCAGATGTCATACTGCAAATACGGATTTGGACTTTAAATAAAAGTCGCTCCCTTGTTCTGAATGTGAGCTGACGCTTTGTGGCCAGCAGGTGTCGCTCCAGTCTCTTCGCTGTCCTCGTCTGTTCCACTTCCGCTTACGTATGTAGTCTCACAACAAGGAATATGGCGGCTAGCTCGGATCGGAATCCCCCTCCCTTCCCTGCAACAGAGGAACAAGAACCAGCACTTTCTGAGATGGGAGAGGGAGATAGCGATGAGGGAGAGGATATCTTTGTGAACAATGTAAGTATGCAATTCATTCATAATAATGGCTTGCTGGTATGTTGTGTTTTGGGAGCTGCATTAAGTGGACGAGTCAAGGCAAAGCAACTTGGCAACCCTTTTAAGATGACCCTGCCTTCATGGTGTCCAAAAAACCTCGGAAACGAGATATATAAGAATAATATGTTGTCGGCTTGAATAAAAAAAAACACCGTTTTAATTTAGTAACCCACCTGAAGTTAATTAGTTGTATAATTACGTTTAATAATTAAGTTGTCAGTAAGAAGTTCAGTGTTCTCTCTGGACTCTCCTCGCTTGATTGTGATTATAAACAGGCTTCAGTTTAGCTGCTGAATATAACCTCTCACATTATATACAGTGCATTATTTGCTGTTGGAAACCTGAGTCAGGCTCATTGAAGTTTTAGTATCACCAACACCAACACTTGACCCGCCTAGCCACCTCCTTCAAGAGTGCTTATCTGTGCCTACAAAATGTTTTCAACTGCAGGGGATATGACAACAACTGCTCAGACTAAAAAAAAAAAAAATCGTACGGTTTCCATTTTTGTTTTAGTCACTCATTCGAAGTTTTCTCATACGTGTTTGTAGACCACCCCTTTGGCTCAGAGTCAAGGAGTCTCCCAGCCAGAAGCTGTCAGCCAGGAGCCTCCAGATCTTTTCAGTGAGGAGCCAGCCAGCAGCACAGACCCCAACCTCAGCACTGCTGCCAAGTCCAACGGGGTGCATTCTGATGATGACAATGATCTGTTCGCAGGTGAGGAAACTTAACATATTTGCCCTCCATTTAACCCAATTAGCTTTGCCATGGTTATGCTTGTCGACTGACAAGCCTGTACGATTACTCTGCTCAGTCTGTGTCTTACTTTTCTCTTGCTTTTTGGTTGGGGAAAAAGGGGATGGTTTAAAAAAACAAAAAAACGTTTCTTACTCTGTAACTTAGATGCATCTGTGGAGCTGACCTCAGAGAAGCCCAGCAGCTCAGCCAGGAAAGAGATGCCCACTGCCACTGGCCCTAGACCTGCCACCACTTTCACCCCCAGCACAGCAGCAATGCAGCCCAAGTCCATGGAGCAGGTACATGGCAGGGCTGAGATTCACTTAAATTTATAAACAATTTATTACAATTAGGTTACAGTGCTATTTGGAAGCCTACTCTGTCATCACTTAACCCCTTGCAGCCACACATTGCAATTCTTTGAGTTGAAAAGATGTTTGTAATGTGAATATTTGAATGCTGAGTCTATCTGCCAATTCATTGCAGTTGGAGGAGGAAGAGTCTAAGGATAATCTTGATGTGGATGTCGCTGTCACCAACCCTGAGAAAGTTGGTCAGTTTTCTTTTTTTATGCTCTTGGTACATTAGAGCTACAGGAGAGCTATGTTTCTGTTACGTAACGTGTCATGACATTCTTTTTGAAATTCCTGGACATATTGTCCCTTAAAAGTTGAAAACTTTTTTTTTTTTTGTCTCTGAATACTTCTAATCTAATCTTTGTAACTGACCAATGCACTCTGTCTTTGTAGGAGACGGCATGACTGCATACATGGCCTACAAAGTATCCACTCGGGTATGTGGTCATGCTTGTGTTCAGAAGCGTAATCAAATATACTGTTTCTAAATCTGTAGTTGAATGAACTCTCACTTCTCTTAACACTGTGTATTTCTCATATTCTATCCCTATCTCGATCACCAGACGTCCTTGCCCATGTTCAGGAATAAGGCTTTTTCAGTGAGAAGGCGTTTTAGTGACTTTCTGGGTCTCTATGAGAAGCTGTCAGTCAAGCAGTCGCTCCATGGCTGTATCATTCCACCACCACCAGAGAAGAGCGTTGTAGGTGGGTCAGCATGTCTTTCCTACATCATTCATTCACCAAACAAGGCCATGCAGTATGCACGCTTTTATTTAATTTATTTTTTTGTAAACCTTCGTTCGAACCTTTCTGTCCTAACAGGAATGACAAAAGTTAAGGTGGGTAAGGATGATCCCTCATCAGCTGAGTTTGTGGAGAGAAGAAGAGCAGCTCTGGAGAGGTAAGAATGATCAGGCCTTCAAGGTGGATGACCTACATCTTTTCTCAATAACATACTTCTCAATAAAGAGTTGACATGATTTGCAGAAAGTGCTGTACACCACGACAAAGCACTGCAGCAGTAGCGCTGTGGTTAAAAATGTGATCTGTGTGATATAAATGAAATGGTCTTTGGACAGTACTTTGTATCTCTTTGACCTTCGTCCTGGTTTTCCAGGTATCTCCAGAGAGTAGTGTCTCACCCATCACTACTACAAGATCCTGACGTACGTGAGTTCTTGGAGAAAGACGAGGTAAGGGGATTTTCAGAAAAAATAATGATGTTCTCACACACTGTTTAAACATATCCCCTCCATTCATAATTGTATGTATTTTGACCAAGCTCAAAGCATGCATGTGACTAAGTTGTTAAGTTATGATTGGTCATATATTGGTCATATGATTGGTTAGCATTTGGCCTGGAATGTAAGAGATATAAATTGCGCCAGTGGAAAAACTGCTCAACATTTTATTATTGTTGAGATTATTGTATCGATCAAGTACCTAAACTACCAGTCTAAGATCTAAAGTCTGTGTTTTAGTTACCCAGGGCAGTGAACACCCAGGCGTTGAGTGGCGCTGGCTTCCTCAAGATGATCAATAAGGCATCAGACGCCGTCAACAAGATGACCATCAAGATGAACGAGTCTGACACTGTAAGGGGCCATATCGTTGTAGATGCAATGTTTAAAACTTGATATACTGTAACAGTTAGAGTTTTGGCATATCGAATAATCTAATGCTCACGCTTGAAATGGGCGAGAGAGGCCAGTGATAGTTCTTGACAGTGACATTGTGAAACTGATCCATGAATTGTGTTACCCAGTAGTCATACCAGAAAATATTGCTATCACTGATAACATTATTCAACTTTGCAATGCACAGTGTGATCTTTTTCTATCACAACGTATTATGACAATGTAATGTGCCAAACAGTCAGACATTGCAGAACTGATGGGATCATCTGGTTGTGTGTTTTCTTGACCGTGTCCAAATAATGCTGTGTGTCCCAGTGGTTTGAGGACAAGTTTCAGGAGGTGGAGAGCGAGGAGCAGCAGCTCAGGAAACTCCATGCCGTGGTCGACTCCCTGGTCAATCACAGGAAGGGTGAGCTTGACGTTTTCTAAACTGCTGTGTAGCTCAAGGGCTTGTTGTTTCTGCCTTTGTAGAATACTATTCTTTGAGAGTTATTAATTCGACTTATTAAGTTTGAGTTATTACATGATTATATTTTGTCTGTGACATCACTGCCAGAGCTTTGTGGGAACACAGCAGTATTTGCCAAAAGCATGGCCATGCTGGGGAACTCGGAGGACAACACGGCCCTGTCGCGGGCCCTCTCCCAGCTGGCTGAGGTGGAGGACAAGATGGAGCAGCTGCATCAGGAGCAGGCAGCCAGTGACTTCTTCATTTTCGCTGAAATGCTGGCCGACTACATCCGCCTGCTGGGTGCTGTCCGGGTATGCTCACAGTTGTATAACGGCAGCTATAGGTAGCACGATGCACCAAAGCACCATGACCTAGAGAGAAAACCTAGGTTAGGTACAGGTTACTACCTAAATAAAGGAGTCACTGTGGTGTAATGAGTCGGAGGACCGTTCTTCAGCCTGTTGGCCTGGGTTCAATCCCCCATGACATCAAGCTTCCACCCTGCTGAGGTGTCCTTGAGCAAGGCGCAGAATCCCTAGCAGCTCCAGGGCCGCTGTTGAAAATGTGTGACTTAAGGGCGTCGGGTAGAGTCCAGTGTATAGGCAGGATCGATGATTCAAGTGGAGTGATGTCTTAGTATCTTCCTATTTTTACAATACTTTATTTTGAGCAATATTCCTGGGGGGCTGTGTTCATAGAGTTGCTGCAACAGTGCATTCTGTTTGTTGTTCAATAACCATCACATCATACTGTTACTATTGTTCTACCCATTTTTATTATTGGAGAATAACTAATATACAATGGTTTAACAATCTCTTTAATTGTCCATATTATGTTGTCTGCTTGTGATTGGGGATGTGCACAGGGCTGTTTTGACCAGCGAATGCGGGCATGGCAGCGCTGGCAGGATTCTCAGAGCACGCTCCAGAAGAAGCGGGAAGCAGAGGCCAAGCTGCTGTGGGCCAACAAGCCAGACAAACTGCAGCAGGCCAAAGAGGAGATCACCGAGGTACGGGAGACTGGACCACACATCTGGTACACCTGGGGTCAGAGGCTTCTCCAGAATCATTGCAGGGCCCCTAGTCGTGTGAAGTATTACAATTAAAAATAGCAATTCAAGCAGTATCAAGACTTTAAAGCCCGCCATGGTCAAATCAGGTTATATCCCACAAACGGATGTGCAGCTTAATGGCTCACAAGAGCCCCGTTTTGATTTAAAAGCAAAACATGGACAAAGTATTACTGAAGGGAAGAACGGTGCTATTCTCTGGTTCTCCGTTGGGCCTCTATGGGGATGTTTAACTATAGAACTTAATTTTACAGAACTTAATTTTTCCTCCCCTTGGAGTAAGCAGGTGAGCTCAATTTGCTTGCTGTGTAACACCAAAGGTGGTAAAAAAAGTACAAGGAGACAGGAAAAGACAGAAGGAAAACCAAGTGTAGTTGAAGTTTTGTTACTTTTCATATGTACATTACATTTTCATTTGTCATTAACTTTTCATAGTTCTTTTCCCAACTTAAAAATAAACTTAGGCAAGGCAAACTGAATCGAGTAGGTCTTCTTTAATACAAAAAATACCATTGTTTCCAAACAGAAACAGAACAACATGGTTAGCAATCTAACATCACGCACTAGCAAAACCATGGCAGCTTGGATTTTTTTTGAAGAGCTTGAAATTCTGAACATTTGGAGCAAAAATCACTTGTTTGTCAAAAATGTATGGTGGTGACTGAAATCGATTTATAGTAGCAGTAGTTGGCATGGGACTGATAAACAATATATATACTGTATATATATATGTCTCCAGTGGGAAACAAGAGTCACTCAGTACGAGAGGGATTTTGACCGTATTGGCGTGACTGTACGCAAGGAGGTACTCCGGTTTGAGGTATGTTTATGTACTAATATTTGACCGTCCTGTTTGTGTTGCTCCCAAATTGTATGGCTTTTACACCAGCAAAAAGCATGACACATGACAGCCCCTTTGTCTTTTCAGAAAGAAAAAGCCAAGGACTTCAAGATCCAGATAGTGAAATATTTGGAGGCGATGTTGCAGTCTCAGCAACGGGTAATCTTTTCATTATATAAATTATTATATCATAGATATAAACTCTCTGCTAATGTGCTACTATGATTTGTGGGTTTTGGGTACTTTCTTCCAAAGCCTTGACAATAAAACTTGTTTTTTACTGATGAGCTATTAAGTGTATACAGATCACACAAGGCATTTTGAACTTACTTCCCTCTCCTATACTAACTGTATTGCAGCTTATAAAGTTTTGGGAGGCCTTCCTGCCTGAGGCCAAGGCAATAGCTTAAGAGAGGGACATGTTTCCAAAAAGAAGACCCCAATTGCCTTTTTTGAACACTTTACCTCCTGACCAGGAACGGAGGGGACTATTTACACACAGGAGAAACTTCCATCCATCCATCCATTTTTTTTTCTTTTTAATCATAGTGAGTTCTCTGCTCTTGTACAGTTCTTTAATATAATGTGCTGCCGCACTTAACAGTATTTCCTTTGCATACTTCCTTGTTTATGTTCTTAACTAAGATGGTATATAGTGTGAGTCCAACAGAGATTAATTTGGCTGTGGTGTTTGCAAAAGCCACTGTACCTCAGTGGGATGTATGTGTTCTTTGCTCCAGTATAGACCAGTATATTAAAGTGTTAAGGTTGAGGTACTGCCCTAGAGTTACAAGTAACATTGTCTATGGTTTACAGTAGGAGACATGTACGTAATTCATTCCAGTCTCTAAGAAGTCATTATGTTGATGGAACCTTGTCAATTTTTTGATGCACTAGAATGCATTGCACAACTTGATATGCAGCAGATTTTTCATTAAATACCACTATTGTTGAGAGACCTCATTTACGAAGTGTACTGGCACATTGTTACAGTTTACTACTCATATTTACATATTTACAGACGTGTCAGTTGTCCAAAATGATAAAGGAAAGTTGTAGTTTTGGTGAGTGCAAGGTGATAAAATGCAGTCACTAATTTATTGGTATTTCATATTCTGATATACTTGTCAGAATCATGTTTATCTGTATGGAATTCCTTTCTTACACAATACTTTTATGTAATTGTAGATTATGTGTATGTGTGAGGCAACAAACCATGCATTGATCTATCACCAAATGGTGAGGCCCAACAGAAATCATTTGGCACTGTTGCGGAGATTGTTTACTGCCAATGTAAATTACTCTTGACGTGTACTAAACATGTACAGTACTTGAATCAAATAATGTACATCAATGTGAAATGTTATCAGATTACAAACAATTTTGATAAATTCGTTTAACAATGACAAAGGCATACCATGTAGGTGATAAATATTGTCCCTTATTTTCTTATTCAACATTTGTAAGTGTAGTTTACTGTCCTGTCATATATTTACTTAAGAATGTGCTTTATTTTTGTAACCACTTGCATTCGTTCAGACATTTCCTGAAATTGGTATACCTGTAGATGTAAAGAATAAATGTAATTGATTAAACATTACTGTTTTAAGCTTTTTATTCAATATATTGATTGATGTGAACATGTTATATCACTGCTTGGTGATTTATTCAACCAATTCATTAGAATGATCGTCTGACTGTCCAAAATTGACTGTAATTTTTAACCTGATATTTTCAAATTTTCTTTCTTGCAATGACTTAAATGCATGTATAACTGAGGAGAAATATCAGCTGTGGAGGATGTTCACTATCAGCATCAAGAAGACCGTATACAACTCTGTCGTTTGCTTAAGTTAACAACTTTTTAAAGAAAACTTCCCCTTGTCACTAAATATGCCTTCCAGAAAACATGACCACCTGTGACCTGGAAGTGTTTATTCCCGAAGCGGGCGTGCCGTGTTTGTATATCCGGTGTATTCGAACCTTTCCAGAGCGAAGGCAGATGAACAAGAAAGAATGGAAGGGGTTGCTGCTTTGCTATCGCCGTGAAACAGCACAACAATTAACATTGAAACTCCCCCCCCTTGTACTCCAAGAGGACACGACTCGTGTCCTTTATCGTCTGGTCTTATCACAGCGACGGTGAGCCTGTTGTGTTTATTTGCGATTAGCTTAGTAAAGTAGCCTTTTAAGTAGCAGCCTTCGTTGCGAGCCAATATTTTCGTAGCTAGCTAATTTCCTTGTTGCATTCGATACAACAGCCACCTAGCCGACGGTAGCTGCTAGCTAAGGCGTAACGCCGAGCAATGACTCTTGTCGCTCCGGCTTTCTGCTGACTAACGTAGCGTTATTATTGCTTATTAATGACATTGGTGTCGTGATATCGTGCAATTCATCCGTTAATATGGCTAAATAGCTGTTAGTTGTGTTTATCAAACGTTGGCTCTGTTGCTAGCCATCCAGGGGTTCTATATTAGCAAGCTAATAACGTTAGCTAACTTGGCTAACGTTGGTTCGCTCTGCAATCGATGTGTCCATCACCAGGCTGCCAAGGCTGGCTTTGTCCATGGCAGGTTACGGACGTTTGTTAACTCACTTGCTTGTTTTGATTCATTCGGTGACTATTACTACGACTTGCTTACACAGGATTCTCTTTTCATTACATCATAACAACAGTGCCTTTCCAATATTGGGAGTCAATGGCTATCTGTCAAATGTACTAGTGTAAAAAGAGAGATTGACACACAAAGTGGTATTTGCGAATGTATATAAGTTAGCCAAGTCCCCTGCTTAACCTTTGTACAGCTGTAGAATTGTATCAAATCAGTGCAGGATTTGTCTGGCCTGGCCCTGATATGTGCAGTTTCCCCTCTTTGTAAGGAAGAGCATGTCATGCCAAACTACTTGCCTAATTTTAATGTTTACTTAAATTACTTTTATACCTTGCAGAACAGACGTTAATTCTGCAGAAGTTTCCCAAACTGTTCCTACTCTTGTTTTGGCATACACCCTTCAATAACAATTCAACTTTTGGTTGTTCTGTTATCCTGTCTTTTTACACCAAATAACACCATAGGAGGCGGTAGCACACAGTGGGACCAAGGTTAAAAGTTAAAAATTTGGTTAAATAAGTGTTGCTTGGTGGATTGTACATATGGATGCAGTTTGACATGGCATTTCCCCTTCATAAAGGAAATGATGGCACAAATCTGGATTGGGTGAACGTATGCTTCAATACTTTTGGCACTCGGGAGGAGTCGCATTCAGGGAGTGGCAGAGAGACAAGTAAAGGCTACTCTGTGTTAATCCAGTAATTCAGTTTGAAGTGCAACTCTTCCGCTTAAGATAGGCTTGAATAAACATTTACAGGCCTCGACTTTGGCAAATCCCAGATTCGCCCTAAAAAGCAAAAGATAATCTTGAAGCATTTACATTTCTCTATCTTGTAACAGGTGACCGAAGTTACCGATTAACTCGATAAAGCTATAATAAAAGGCAAACCCCCTCCCCTTGCACTATTAATTACCAAGTAATAAAGAGCTACATCAGTAAAGTTCAAATAAAATACTAGCTCTATTTACATATTAGCAGAAATGCTTATGTTGATTATGTTCATGAATTTCTTTAATCTTTGAAACTGAACTCTTAAGGTGAAAACTCAGATCAGTATCACTTGTGTGTATTGATTGGTGTTGGTGTATGAGCTGGCATAATGGTTGGTCTATGACTGTTCAGGGAAAGTAGTAGAGTAGAGAACCTCCCTCTAACTACAGTTTAAAAGAGCAGGCTTTGGGGAGAGAAGCAGCTGTTGGCTGGCACTGGCACAGTGGGAGTCCGTAGTATTGGCAGGCCCCCCTCCCAGGATGATCTTTCCACTGAAGGTTAATCACTCTACTCAGAGTCTTTATGTTTCCATAAACCCAGAAGATGACAACAGCTTAGTTCTTTTAACGGTCGCTGATGAACTATAAGTGCCTCAATTTGTCAAGATGGCCAGACAAGCATATTTCTGTGGTATAACCTTTTTTTTTCTTTTTAGTTTTGTAAACATTTTCAGTGCTACCTTAGGACATGAGTGGATGGAATGAGCTCTAAGGCAAAAATTGAGAAGTGAGTGATTGAAAAATTGGCTTATTAGGTACCAACCAAACTACGTTTAACTGGAGTATCAAAAGTGCTTTGTCCTACAGTGCCAAATTGTGGCACTTTAATGTTCAAAGACATAAATAGTGCACAAATAAATACATTTTAATATTGCTCTTACCACAGCCAATTAGTATCTACATTATTGTATTCCGCTTGTGATAAGCATAGCCACAACCTACTACACGACTTGAGTTGTGTAATGACTGCAAGGCTATTGGCTACATGCCGCACAGAACAATCCACACTGTCTGAGCGTGTGATGTCAGCAGTCAAAGTTGTGGTTGCACTACGGTGCGATGCAAAAAGCAACCAATGTGATATAGAAAGACTCCAACTTAACACCAACCAGCAATCCTACATTAGTAACCCTAACTAGGTACAGGAGGCCTGTCAAGCTTTCAGAACAAGGGAAAATGCTGAAATGGTGTGTATATGGAACCTGCAGCAGATATCCTCAGTTTAGGGGGGTGTGTTGTATTTTTCGCTTTTCTGGGTGCTAACAGGTCTAGGTGCAACAAAACCTCTGCTCCTGCTCAATCTGCCTCTTTGAGCCTGAGCCAACTCATCTCTGCATAGCCTTTTGCAATTACAATAATTAATTAATCTAATTTAATGATTAATTTAATTAATCAATCAAAATGTGATCTGCCACACCTACACGGTCTTGAGAAATGGTCTAAACAGCAAAATTAGCTGTTTTTTGAACTAAGTTTTGTAATAGTTATGAATGTTTATTTTCACTCCGATTTTTGTGGATGCTTAATGAGACACTCAACTTTTATATCATATATGCATTTTTACTATTTCAAGACACATTTCCAGAGGCTTTAAGTCAAGGGTGATAAATATAAACATGTCAGCCTCATGACACTTTTTACATTACATTTGTAATTTGACGAAACTTTCTAGTTCAGTCTGAAGTTCCTCCCAGCACTTCTACCAATACCATCATTAGTCTAGCCTCTTTTACTCTTCCTGTGGGATTTCCTTTAACTTTACAGCTTCTGCTGGGCTGATGATAGACAGGTGCAGGGAGATGCTTCCAATTTTGTCTAACTTAATCTCATGTCTTTCCAAATTGTTCCTTGCTCCATCATAATTAGGACAGAGTATAGTTTTTGTATGTCATTTTTGTAATGATAAAATGCAAACAAAACACTGAGGTGTAGTCAAAGGCTGCATTCAGACTAGGGGCGTAACGGTATAACAGTGTGATGGTATAGTGTGATATTGAAATATGAAAGGATACTATCATAAACGTAACTGTATATCACGATAGTTGATGACATCACAAAAATGTTATTCTATATGTAAGAAAATGTCCAACCATTGCTCTAACTAAATATTTAAAAATGACCCTTACTAAATCATTTAACACTGGATCTGCCGCAGTGTTGTGAAGTTGCATACATGCACCCCAGTGGCGGTGAGTTGCACAGGAATGTTTAACTATGGGACAAGGAAGAAGAGAGCACCATGCTGAGATTCATATTGAATATCCACTTGATATTAGTTTTTTAATGTTACTAATTTGTGCATGGCATGCCATAAATATGTTTTAATATGGAAGGGATAAAACTTAACACAAAACTTGAATTCTCCATTGCAATCCTGTCCCTTAACATTACTTCAATTTGTTACTGACTACGACTAGCTGCTGTATTTAGCCTATTATCATTGGATTGTCTTGTAACCTACAGAGTAAGCTAATTCAGACATATGTAAAAATGTACTAGCAAACAATGTTTACAGCTTTCATTTTACAATAACTCAACGATTGCTGTATGTAATTTAGCATATGATCCTTTTGATTATAAATCAGACTTATAAAACCGTGAATACGCACACCTGTACACAATTCTCTCTTTATAAATCCCAATCAACTCGTAATTTTGCGCACATGAACGCGCCTCAACTTCCACTCCGGAAACGCCCACAGTTAGCCATATATGGGCAAGAAACTCCCTTTATGAATATTAATATGCATATAAATGTGCTCATCCTGTTTCCATCTGTATGAGAAAATGGCCAAGTCAGAGCGCAGGACAACTATAGACTACAAGATATCCACTTGCGTCATGCGCTTACTGTAACGCTAGAAGGGTTCCTATGCTCTAAGAAGGCAAGGACAATGCTCTCTTTAAAAATTATAACACCATGTGTTGAATGTATTACATTATTCAGCAAAATGTTTTTGCTGGGTCCACGATATAACGCTTTTCTCAACAATATGTGCGGTTATTACGTTATGGGCAGTTATTACATTATGAGTTGCTACAGTTAGGTTCATGATGTAACACATTTCTCATAATATAAGAACTTATTACATTATACACAAAGCTGTTATGTTATGCGCTCATGGTTTTATTACATTATGAGCCGATTATTACATTTAAGTTAGTACATTATGAGCCGTTATTACATTATGCTATTACAAAATTAGAAAGGGTCTCTCTCCTTTCTCCTACTACCAGGGCTTTAGTTGACTGTCAGGATCACACAGGAGAGGGTAAAGAAGACTAGACATGTGTGGATAGAAGGGCTTGGGTGGCTTCTGACCTTTTAATGATATGAATTCTGATTGTGTTGACTAAAATCAGCCCTTCCTTGGCCAACGCAGCATTAAACCAAAGTGAAACTGAGTATGGACAAAGGTCTGGCTATGTAACCCTGAAGCTACACTGGAACGTAAGCACAAGTGGAATGTATTTGCTCCATCCGACTCCATCCGGCATGAGTTAAAAGCTGTTCATATAACGGATGTTGTGCATTATACAGTTCAGGTTATTCCTCAACTTCGACAATGACTTTTACTTCATCCATTTTTCAGCCAGGTAAAGGGTGGAGAGTGAGGAGGGGGATGTTGTGATCCTTCCTACTGATACAGTTGCTGTTCAAAATGTTCTCTATCGTATGGCTATAGGCTATGTTATAGGATCAGAGAAGAAAATATTTAATTGATTTTAAGTGGCCTAGGAAGTAGCAGAATGTATTATAGGCATATACATTACAGACATTACATATATGTTTCAAATGAATGTGAACTGGGATAAAGCAAGTCTAAGCCACCTATGCACCAGGACAGTAAAAAACAAAAAATTAGGGTTGAAGCGTTGCTTCTGGGACACTTCCCCTCGTGTAACATGCTGCTGATATAGCTCGTTTAACTATTTAAAAAGGCAGTTTCAGAGGCGGGTGCCGCTTGTTTCCATAACAAAGGTGTTACCATTTCAATGTAGTTTTGGGGTAAGACTAAGCTAATGTTAATGTTTTCGTGTTGGCCAGCAACGTTAGCACCACTGTCTAAAGCAAGGTATGTTAGTAGCATGATGTGAATAAATAATGTTAGCATGTCAGCGCATTTATAAAAGAACTCAAAGCCCACCTCCAGTATTTTTTGCACTTTTAGACTGTTTATTGTTGTCCGATGCCAATCCCTGCTGTTATAAATCGATTCCATACATTTTTGACAAATATTTGATTTTTATACCAAATGTTAAAAATCCAGTACTTGACACAAAGTGATGTACCATTATCCAAACTGTCACACCTAACAACGGTGTTGGTGAGAATTTATTTTGTTTAAATCTGGTTGCCATGGTGTTCCATTGCTACTGTTGGAGAAAGATTGAGGGGGAAAGCAGGAAGTCAAATTGCCTTGAGGAGGGCTTTAATTCCTCAGTACTTGTGGCATTGCTAGCTGTAGTTTAGTTGGACTCTAAATGGTTCATCGCATTGGTTACATTTCAGTTTGCTAGTGTCCATTATGTGTAACATACCATACCTTCTGTCTGCTGATCTCTTCTCTTTGGGCAGTGGAAAGCACTCAGAATCAAAATGTTCTGAGGATATTTTTGTTTTGTCAAGTTGAGTTGTGTTGTGTCTGGAATGTAGCCATTAGCCTTGCACATAAATATGTACATGACATTGTTGCTCTGCAAACCACATGTTCAGCTGACAGTACTGGCATTGATTGGCGGTGAGAAAAGTGGCACCAAAATAAACTTCTTTGAGATAATTTTTTGTCAAAGAATTGAAATACTGAAAGTCAGCACCAGATGTCTTTACATTTGAGTCTCAGTGCCTAGACAAATGGCCCACCAAACAGCAGTCTTCATTTATTAGATGGTATAGATGATAATAATAAGAATGTGACCCTTTGTTGATCCCTGTAGGGAAATTCTCTTTTTGCTAGCCTCAGAGAGAGGTTGGAGCACAGAATCGGCCATAGAACAATACTCCTGCAGATGGTGGGATGTGAGTCCCATGCTGAAGGACACTTCGACAGGGCGGGTGCTTGCCAGTCCAGGATTTTCAAACCCACATCCTTTAGTTGAAGGGCAGCCTCCCTACTCACCACACCACTGTGCTACCCAAAGATGTATTTACATAGCTTTGGTCATCAAAGATGTATAATATCTTTATTTATGGACATATTTTATCATTACCATATTTACCAAATCAAAGAGATGGTTATTATTGTGTAACAAAAAGTTTTGCATTTGTTCATTGCTAGCAAATTGGGGGCTTTATCTAAAATTGCAATAAGATGCTTTAATTTACACAGACTCAAAGATTTTTTATATGCAATTCAAGATTCTAGTATTGATCCTGATAATTATGAAACAATACAGTCAGAAATTATGATTTTATAGATTGGATCTGTAATTTGCAGAGAATGCAAACATTTTGAATATGAGAAGTAATTTAATTGTCCCATTTTAAGAAATATTGAAACGAGCAAAAAAAACAGACAAATTGCACGTCGTCAGCCTTCTCAGTGATTGATTGCAAGAAAAAAATAAAATAAAAGAAAGAAAACTGTACACTTAGGAATAGTTTCATCCGCACCCTCTATCAGGGCAAACACCTAATCTAAACAATCATGCACACTCCACACTGGGTTACACTAACCTAGAGAGGATTATGATTGGCACGACAGGGAAGAGGTACCACTTCACCACTGGTCTGAGCTGCAAACCGCCTGTCATGATGTTCTGTTCCTGGTTTTATGTAATAGCAACACTGCACAATTGCCCTTGAGAGCAAACTAGCTGTCTTTGATGCAGAGATCTGTGCAGGCAATACTGAGCATGAGTCACCCGGAAGCCCACACACAAATAGTTTACAGCAGAAGCCTTTCCATACTCAAGACTTACAACGCTGTTGTTGTTAAACAAATTATAACTATTGTTACAATTCAGGTTAAAAACAAATTCTCTGAAAGCTACATACCTAGTAGAATTGGTAGTTTTGCTTAATCTGTGTTGGAGTTTGGATTTTGTCTGGAGCTTGTTTAATTTGAACATTTCATTGTTACACCTTGTTGGTGAAGCTGAACTGATAAAACACACATGACGCCAAGTCCTTATATATTTGGGGCTAATATAGAATGACTGCAGTTTGGTTAAGAAGAAAAATAAATTGTGTGTAGACTACTTGTTCACTTTAATGCTTTGTAGTATTTTTGTCTATTCATAAGAATAGTTTTCATGAAATATGACTGGAATAAGCAATAATTCCTGATTCATAACCATCCTCAAGAGCTCACATTTTAAACTTCTAGATTGTAAGTTAGTGTTAGTTTCAACTGAATAGGTTTGTCGAAATCTATTAACACTACTTGAATTTCATGTCTAAGCACTTGAGTAATGATGACCAAGCCACTTTTTTATGTTACAATCACATCCTTGAACATTTGCATAATTCTTGCCAGTGCCAGACGGGGTAGATAGGGTTTGCAGGGATAAAATTATCTGGCTGAGCGTTTGGCAAAATCCAACTAGTGTCTGCAAAGTTAAGCTGCAACGTCCTTGCCAGCAGACATATATTTATGCAATGGTTTATATAATAATCTCAACTGACATCCTCGGCTAGGCTATAGCTGTGGGTGGTTAAAATCTTGAAAGATGTCTTCATGATCTGAAATCATACCTTTGTCTTTAGAGTCTGTGTGTTCTGTGTTCACAATGGTATGATTATTATCTTGTAGCCTTGCAGCAATGTCACAGTGAGCAAATCCTCTTTCCTTTGTGAATGATCTAAACGATGATAGCAAGTGCTTTGGTGCATGTGACGCTTTGTGTCATTTGTGTGATATTTGACTCTATCCTGTAGATTGTAAATTTGGATTTAGGAGGTTCCGTCTGACACTTTCAACCAAAATGAGCTGTCCAAATAATCTTTCTCCACAACAGGGTTTCAGCTTTGGATGAAATTAAATGTTTTGGTATATTTATAATAAAAATGCTACTTAAAACAGCACCCATAACTAGTGATCTGGATGCATTTATTGTACCACTGCTAATTATACATTTTAACATCAGCATATGATAGTTAGGTTTAAATATGCAAGAAACCAAATTTTTCAAAATGAAACTCAGGCAATCTGTGTGTGAAATGGTGATCAATTGACAATTCTATATCACTGACTATGCAATGAAAGATATCTCCTCCCTACCTGTTCCCACCATGCAACCACGGTGTTAAGTTTCACATCAGGGAAAATACTAATCTGTTTTATAGTAGCCTACTTATCTGTCTATATACTTGTTACAGTTATTTTTGCTACATATTGTGACCACAGTTCTTCTGGTTTGGGGAACAAAATGATTGGATTACAGTTTTTGTGGATGCTTATTTCAGCATCTTCAATGAAAGTTACTTTATTTCAAGTTCACAGGAATTACAAATGTTGCAGTATTTTGCCAAAACCTCACAATTTTGCTGTATTGTTTTTTCATGTCTGAATACCATCCACTGGCCCTGGGGTTTTTACAAAACAGAAAACATTAGCCACTATATTTGGTTCAGCAGATTAATTGGACCAGTGCTGCCATCCTAGTGATAAACATTAACATAATAAGAAGCTATCTTGACATTAAATTACATATTCATAAGAAATAAGTCTTTTTCCTCTTTGACAAATTTTGCATCTTGTTCTTTGCAGGTCTTCTTTCCTCCCGTGCCAGCCCAATGTTGAGGCCAGAGGCTAGCCTGTACACAAAGTGTTAGAGGTACCAGGGTGGAGACAGGGAGGAGTGCCAGCCAGCAGTGCCAGCCATTGTCCCATGAGAGTGGCTGTGCCACCCTTGCGCTGCCAGTGACCAGGGCTGGTGGTGGTGGTGTCCAGCCCAGGGGGCCTTTTTGTACATCTCCCCAGGCACCCGCCTACCTGCGCTGCTCAAACCATGGATCAACAAAGAGACAAATATGGCGAGCGGCCTGCCCGGAGCACCAAGGTTTCGCAGGGAAGCCGTAGTGGACACTCGTCACGGCCCTCTGGCTCCTCCAGCTCCTCAGGGGTTCTCATGGTGGGACCAAATTTTCGTGTGGGCAAGAAGATTGGCTGTGGCAACTTTGGCGAGCTGAAGCTTGGTAAGATTAGTATGAATTCTGTGTTGCCAGGAACAACAAATTGGAATTGGCAAAGGGAAATTAGGGCTAATCCTAGCAGTCTCTTGTGGTGAAATAATATTGGAATTACATATAAGACAACTCAAAAGGCTAAAATAAAGTAAATGTGTAAATGAAAACAGAAGAGAGAGAGAATCTATATTTATAACCTGCTTTACAGTAGCATAGGAAGAGGCAGGGATTGGTGGTTTTGAATCAAGTGCGGTCACATTCCTTACAGATGCAGAATGTGGAGTGTGTGTCGACAAGTTGCTAATCCGTTGTGAGCATGCCCTAATGACCTCCTGAATGGACCTTTTGGGATGGAAACTCTAAATTTAGCATCAATTGAGCATTGGGGCTAGAAGAACTCTGTCAAAGCTACTTATATTCGGCCTGTGTTTAGGTCATGGCCTAGCCATAGAACAGGAATAGTCAATTGACCGACTGAGCTGATTGAATATGACCTGAACTCTTTTCTTCTCTCTTCGCTTCTCTTTTTCCTGTGCACACCCCTCCTCCCCTGTGTCCTGCCCCAGTCAACCTCAGGTTGACTTGAGTTCAGTCAAGCACTAGTTTGTTTTTGTTTTTTCTTTGTTTTTTTCTTCATGTCTTAACATTGGGGATCTGCCCGTAAAATTTAAATGTTTGCAGGGCATTGGCAAAAAATCATGCCATCACTTACAATAATACAAGGCTGGCTGACACAGCTAGAGCACCTGTTTAATAGGCTTAAGCATGTGTGGTGTGTTTTAATATGTCTAATTTATTCTCTCCTTGTCTTGTTTCAGGTAAAAATCTTTACACCAATGAGTATGTAGCGATTAAACTGGTAAGTGCACACGTTTGTCATTTTTGAGCTTTTTTTTGTTTTACAGGCACATGGTTATCAAGAAAAATAGACCCACGCATGACATAATAAAATAATAGAGGGTAGTCCATTGATTCGACACACACTGACTGCAATGAGCACATGACGGGGACCTACCCCTGCTCAGTAGCGCTACTATAGGCTGAAATTATACAAAAATCACGTATGGCAACTTTAAGCTCCCCAGTGCCAGGTGTACAGAATTAGCACTTTTGGCTACATTGTGAGTATGTACCAGGCTGTGCTATGTGTGGTAAGAGGTTTTCAGAACAGGGCTGTTCTTGTGCTGGAGATAAATGTGAATGAGTGGTAATACTAGGTTAGCTGTACTTTTTAAGCATTGTTGAGGTGGAAATAAGGCCTTTATAAAGGCACCCCGAGAGTTCTAAATTGCCACAGCAAAGTAATAGTTTTCAGCATCTCCTAATATTGCACTGTGATACTGCTGTAGTGCATTATCTTAATTTGAAAAATGGTTCCTCATCAAAGCTTTGCAGAACCTGTACCTCAGTTATACTGCTTTGTGAATTGTTTTCTATCATCAAATAAAACAAAGACAAAAAAGGTGGAACATTACTCAACAAATCAGAACTTGGGACCAGAACTAGAATTTTCCTAAATGCATATAAATGTCACATAAACATAAATCATTGCAAAAACGTAATTTACCCTCAAAACAGTCTCATAAATCATTTTACTAGAAAATTATTCTCCAACCAAGTATTATGTTGCTGTTTGAGTTGATTTCTTGCTATCAATTTAACTATCATGTTCGGGTCGGGGGGGGTTATTGAATTATTTTATTTTTCCCCCTTTTTGCTATAAATGTGGCTATTAATTTATCCTCCAAATTACGTTTCTATTTATTAAACACATTTTTAATCTCTCTCCCATCTAGGAACCAGTGAAATCGAGGGCGCCACAATTGCATTTGGAGTACCGGTTCTACAAAACATTGGGAAGTACAGGTAAGGTCACAGACAAGATTAGCTCGCTACTCATCCTGTTTTTCATAACTGCATGACAGTTGTTGTGGAAATGAGGAAATCTTTTTGCTCATCTACCAAAACAGATTATTCCAGTCAGACTATAGTCATTGGCATTCATATTAAAACCTTGGAAAAATACAGGCTACTTTAATCTCTAGGAGTGTGCGTGTGCACGCAGAATGTTTGTTTGTTTTTTGTTTATTTAAAAAAAAAAATCAAATTAGTTTTCTGCAATTCTAAGCACTGTCCGTACGAGTGTGCCACTAACAAAGAAGAGATTTACCCAAACCAAACTTGGTTTTGGTTAGCATCAACTGACCAATAACTAAGCTTATAGCAGCAACGTTAAATAACAAGGCTACATTAATGACATCTTTTGTGTTCATTTCATTTGAAAAGTAAATGAGGCTTCCAAGATGATATGTGGGTTGTTTATTAAGGCACAGTAATGCAACATTGATCGCTATAATATATATATATATATATATATATACACACACACGCGCGC